>JAOWBP010051914.1:0-14263 GCA_028571105.1 Tragopan temminckii | reverse complement strand
GTTTTTGCTCAGGGACCTGGGTTCACTTGGTGGGTGATGCAGAAAAGTGGGGATGTTCAATGTGTACCACAAGGAGAGTTGATGTTGGAGGAGTGCAGTCAGTAATTCCATGTATATAGATATGTGTATATGTGATGCATGTTTATTACTGGTTGTTTGTATATAGATACATGTTAAGCATGATGCAGTGATGTGGAATAAGGAGTGGAATGTTTGTGATTTTTGTTGTCAGTGGGAGTGGGAGTTAAAGAGTTAATGTTCTGGTTCTGTGGACTGCCTTTTTTGGGCATTTTAGGTTCTCGGAGGGGAGGGGAGGAGCAGAGAGGCATTCCTGGAGGACTTCACTGGAGGTCCTGGGAGAACATCAGCTACTCTCCCTCTCACTCACTCTTTCAGTTTGCCACAGTGGTTCCCCTGCAGTCTAGAGTAAGTTCTTAGCACTGGACACTGCTGCGATAGCAGCAGTGGTTCGCCTCCACTGGTACACATTTTCACAAGTGCAGTTTGCAGACTCTTGTTCATCACAGGCAAAAATGTGTAGCAAATGTCAGTGACTATGCTGAAAAGTAGTGTTTTGTAGCAAGAACGTGCTCTATCAAACAAGAATGTGTTCTGTATATCTTTTACATCTTTTACATAGAAATAAATAGGAAGCATTACTTCTGCAGCAGCCTATGTCCCTTGCAGGGCTTTAAGTGCAAGCCTAGCACTGCACTTGTGCTCAGAAAAATCTCACCATGATTGCAGTGGGAGGAGAACCTGACTGAAACCTGCTTAACTGGAGCATGTGTATACCAGCGCAGATGTGTCTGCCAATGAGAGAACTCTTTATTTTGGACATGTTAGTAGAATGACAGGAGCCTACGCTGATAGTTGCAATTGACGTAAATTGCATTTCAGAAAGGATCAGGATTTTAAAAGACATGGTCTTGAGGGTTTGAACATGTGTCTTTTTGGGATACAATTCAAGAATTAAAATTCCTCTGACTAGTGGTGTAAATCAAATGAGTGAAACTTGTGGCAAATTATGACTCTAATGCTCATCAGATGCTTCTAACATTTTTCAGGCAAGTTAAAAAACACATTGGTAGTAAGGGTATACTTGCTGGGGCCTGAGATCTGCTACCTGCAAATCACTGAGAAGCTGTATTTTTTTATAGCTTCAGAAGCACACTGTAGACTCTGGAATAAGCAGAGCCAGATCCTACATGCGTGCTGCCATGGGCAGCACCAGGAAAAAGCCAAATCTTTGTCTAATATTACACAGTCTGTAGATTAAGCTTTGCTTTGTTGCAGTAATTGCAGTCTTATAATACCTCTATTTTTTGCTTTCGGTATTCTAATTAGCCAGTCCTCCAAGCACACAGGATTAGATTATTGTTGAGGTAAGGCTGTGCTGGAAGGCTGCTTCAGTAGGCTTATGGCTGTTGGGGCATGGCTAGGCCCATGCCTGCTGTCTGGTGGCCTGCAGAACAAGGGTCTGTACCAGACCTGCACCCAGTACAAATCACTCCTCAGGGCTAGAAGGGTAGGTCATCCAGCAACCTAATGCTCAGACATCTGCAAAAGGCACATGTAAAGGAAAAACCTTTTCATTTCTGTGTAAAAAAATATTAACATGATATATGAATGTTTCATGAAAACAAGCAAAATAAAGCCTCCCTTTACCAAGAGTGGCATTTAACAAACCCTACCAGCTGTTGTGAGCTGACTGCTCAACCTTTGGTTCCCTCCACTGTCACAGCAAGCCTAAAAATCATATACTCTCCTTACTGCCATACCTGGTGCTGGATGCCACCTATCGCTGCGGGGCAGCTTCTTTTCCCCACCAGGCTAGCAGCTTGGCTCAGCTGTGTGTGCAGACTGAGAAAAACTGTGGTGCCACAAGGCTACGAGGTGCCATCACCCCTCGGTCTCACAGAGCAACCTGTGACCCATGTGAGGGAATGTGCAGACATTCTGTAGAGCCTGCTTCTACTCTGGAGAGAGAAAGCTGTTCTGGGCATTGCTAGGAGGTGATTTGGATATAAACAGCTGAAGGAGGTATTAGAACTTGTTTCTGGATTTTTCATTAAAAAATTGCATTTCAAGTTGGAAAAATCAATGTGCTTACTCACTTTTCGTTTGACTATAAAACCCAAGAAAATGATTTTACTCTGCTCTCAGGAAAACACACAGAAAATTTATCTCATCTGCTTCCAGTGACTGAAATGTTGAAGGGCTCTGTTGGATAGCATCTGCTTTTAGGGCATGCTTTTAGCACTTCATTTCTTTTTATTTCTTTTTATTTCTTTTTGCAAATAATATTAGACCTAAAATACAAATTTCCCAGCTAATGTAAATCAGCAAAGCTTCATTGACTTGGATGGAGCTATGGTGATTTAGGCCCACTGAGGATTAGCCTAACCAAAGGTTTTGTAGGCTTTTTGAAGTTAAAGGAGTGGTCTTGCTCCATATTTAGCTGCCGGAAAAAAAAAAAAAAAAAAAAAAGTATAAGATTAAAGTAAACTACAGTTTTAACTACTAAATATTTGGAAGGCTTGAAGTTTAGTTGTAAAAATGCACTGCATTTGTGGAGAATGCCAGAAGTTAGTGCACCCGATGTAACATATGCATCCATACACATATTCCACAGTTACTCAGTAGATGGCAGTTAAAAGCTTAGATGAGCTGTGCAGTCGCCATTTAGGCAGGAGCACCAGCGGAGGCTGAAGCTCGTCCATCTGTAACAGCAGAAAGCAGGAGTGAAGCTGCAGCCCAGCCAACAGCAGCACCCACCTGGCCCCAGCACCCGGGAGAGTGCAGAGCCGCAGCCTGGGACAGGCAGCAGGCAACGGGCATCACAGGACTCAAGGCAGAGGAGGAGAAGATAGAGCTACAGTCCTGCGACTGAGATGCATTCCCTTTCCTAGTAGAGAAAAACCCACAGCAGAGGGGGAGCAGCTGGTGTGATGACAGGCAGAAACTGAGGAGATTTTGCAGTCTGTTCCTTCAACAGGTAATTTTCTTTCCATCACTTGTCTTCATTGCCTTATCTATAAACATAGCTTTGCAAGGAGAGTAGAGGTTCTTTTTACCTTCTCTGAACAAAATCCACAGTCCTCAGGAAAAATTTCAGTAGAGTTTTGCTTGAGTTGCAACTGCAAGATCTGATCCAAGTCATTACCATAGATAGAGAATATGGCACATTACAAGCTGGGGCTGATATGGAAGCCAGAAACCTGTAACATGCATGCTGACCAGCTTAACAGCACTATTATTCTGTTTACTGGGATGCTAGTCATGGCTTAATCACTTTCTATTTTTTCAAATTGCCTTTTGTTAAAACTGAATGTGCTGAATTTTGCCCTGTTTATACACTGCCACTGCAATGGTGTAACAAGAGGGTGTTTTTTTTTTATTTTCTATTAAAAATATTTTTATGTTAAAGCTACATTTTTTCTTATATGAGTAAAGAAGACAAAAATATTGTGGGTTTCTTTGAAACAAACACAACTTTTCAACATTCGTCTTCCAGGTGAAAATATTTTGTTTGCTCTGTAGATTGTGCGGTTCTCAGCTGAATGAATGAAAATAAATCATGAAAGGCTATTCTCAAATAAGTGACATGAATTCAGAGAAGACAGTACTTCCTCTTATGGTGTCTCCCCTGTAAAATGTGGGGTGTTCTATATGCTGCAACCCTCAGTCACAGCTGAGTGAGCTCGGGCCGAGCAACAAAATTTGAAGTGTTTCATTTTAAAATAATTCTCCAAATCTCTTGTTTTTATGTGTGATTGACCATACATGGATGTGTAATGCCTGTTTATTAATGCACAAACTTGCACATGTGTGATGTGTGCGCTCACATACCCTTTCACATAAATGAAACTGTTACAAGTGATTGCTGTTTTACTTTCGCTAAGGTTTATACCTTATTGTACCTGGAATCTTTTCAGATTCTAAAATGGCTAATTCTGGGCCAAATGATTATTTTGGCTATTGTTTTCTCCCCTTTTCTGACTTCACTCCAGTTTCAGGAGCTCCCTGCAGGGGGATCCAGCTGTGCTTACAAAACACAGTAGAGCCTAGTTCTCATGGAACGGCATCTGTGCCATTGTTTAGGGACTGTGAAATAGCTTCAGGTTTCACAATACCTCTTACATTGCACGATGCATTTGTACGGTTTTGCATGAAGAGCTATCCAAACATGAAATATGTATATCAAATATGTAACTGCAAATCAGTGGCCCCATGGAACTGAAAGTCTGGGGAAGTGATTGCAATATACAGCAGTCTTCATCCCTGGGAAAAGCAAAGAACAAATGGGTATAAATGGGGTGTGAATGCACTCAGGACGGATGGTTTCAAACCATTACAGCGCTAACCTACTGAAATTTCTTCCTTGTTGAAGTAATGAAAAGAAGAGGTTCTGCATGTTTTTCAGATGGAACTCAATGGAAGAGATTATGAAATCGTTGCCTGCAACAGCAGTGAATTGGATTTGATATTCTAGAAGGTCTCTTTCAATGCCAAATACCATTCTTGCCATTCACTGGAAGTTGCCTACACTGAAAAATCTCTTTGCAAATTGGTCAGACACTTGGGAAGCACAGTTTATCACATGTCCCATAACAAAACCAAATGCAAGCATATTTTTCTTCTAGGTTTTGCTGCACTTCTGTTTGAACCACTCTAGCACTAGAGCAGATACATAAGCCCTGATAATCATCAGACTAAATGATATCCCCTTCGTATAGTGCAAAACAGGTCTCTATGGAAGACTGGAGTTCAGAGAGAAAGTTCCTCCTGCCCAACTGGTCAATATTGTATTATACCAACACTGCAGTCTGTAGTACCAAAAAAAAAACCCCAAGCCTCTCAAAGTGGATAAGATTTATTCTGTAACTGCTGATTCTGAAGTTGCTGTTAATGGTGGTCCTAGTTTGATTTGACTTTCAACTGAAAACTTCACTTTTATGCTAACCAATACATCTGTCACTGTAAAGATTCCATAATCACATGTGAAAATCAAAGACACACCTTTTCACTGTGACAGAGTATACCCTGTTCTCCCAGGCTTAGCTTTAAAAAATTGCATTAAAAACTATTCTGGCCCAAAGATTCTCTTACAGAAGCAAATGATTGCATTCAACTTCCCTTTTCTTCTTCTTTATTTTCTTTTTAATGAAATACTTTTTTTCTCTGTACTGTTTTTTTGTTTTTTTTTTTTTTGTTTTTTGTTTTTTTTTGTCAAAGGACACCATTACATTGAATTGCTCTCAAGTTGCAGTAAATCTCAATAATTATTCTGTAATAACTAACTAATCAGATGCATTTCAATCTTCCAGCTTCCAGGTGGCATGTGAGCATGAGGCCATTTATACATGGAAACTGAAACAGAACTTACTGATGAATTGTCAGTATTACATATTAGAATAAAGTAAAAAAAAAAAAAAAAAAGAAGTGAAATAGAAAAACACAATATCAGAAATACTACTTTTCTTTTCAAATGAACAGTTTTCTTATAGGAAACATTAAAAAAAAAAAAAAAAAAAAAAGGACAATTTATTCTAAAAGTTATTTTTTAGTTTCCACTCAAACAAAGGTTTTATCAGCAAATACTTCACTGCGCTCTTGGTGTTGCAGTAAAATAAAAAAAAATGGATGATTTATCTTATTGCTGCAAAGGCAGTGATAAAAGGTCATGTGACAATTCCAGTGTATGTATAAATTGAAACAGTGAGTACATTTTCTTTCATCTTTCTGAGAAAACAAGCAAAAATACTGATTACCATAAAATTCTTGATATGAGTATCAAAAGAAGAATGCAAAATGTCAAAAAAAAAGGGTATCAGTGTGTGACAAACATACTTTTCCACTCACACTGAAGTTAGAAACACTTCCTCTTGAGTAAATTCGAGCTGAATGTTAGACTTATGTTTATGAGATCAGAATAAGTCTCTGATTCCTCTGACTATGCAGAGCTGCAGTAGGCATGTCAGTGAAATACAATCTCCCTCATCATGACTTCAAGCAATGAAATCGGTTTAAGGTGATTCAGGATGGGAGTCAGTGAAATCCTCACAGACTTTTAACATCACTGTTTAAAATCTGTATGTAGGCAGCCAGTCATACGAAAATTGCAGATACATTCCTGGCTAACTGATGTTTCCCTTCTGATAAAAGTTCAGTAGTTTTACCTTAAAATGAATGTGCAGTTAGGAAAAAGAAAATTACTGTCTTTTATTGATTTTTATATTCTTTTCTGAAAATACAGACTGACAACTTTTGTCTGCTCTTAAAAAGGTAATACGTGTAATCAAATAGTGGCTAACACAATTTGCTAATATATTCCTGCAAACAAAACACATTGCAGTTTTCTTTATGTGCTCAAACATTAGAATGCAGATGAGTGTGACTGAGAAAGTACTTTTTATTTTTAAAATATAGGCTTTTATAATTTTGCACACTGCTACAAGGAAAGAAACACGAATTGAAAGTAAACTACTCATAAGGCTAAGTATACATTTTTTACTTCAGAATAGAAGGTACAGAAACTTGGGAAAATGATTAAGATGAATATGAAATTGCTTTCCTGTTTAAAAGTAACACATCATTTCAGTAACAAAAGTATTCAGTTTTGTGAATATCTTGAGGTGCAGATTTGCAAAGTAATTGTTAAAGAAAATACACTTTACAGTATATATATATATGTTATATATATATATATTTCCTACTACATCAGCAAATGGCACATCATAGACAGCAAATACATTATTGCGAAAATTTTGAAACTACTGTCAGAAATCTTTATTCTTTTCTCACATCCCACATTTATACCTTACTTGCTGCTTTCCAAACTTTTTGATCTGCAGACAATTTCTGGTGAAAGCACAGGCTTCTTCCTAGCACTTGAAATCTTACTGACAACAGAACTGCACTATATAATCATTTGTCAGATATCCTTAACACCCACTGTGTTAATCTATTCACAAGTTCTTGCCTAACAGTTGCAAAATGTATTTCATTGACTGGTAGTGTTTTTTGACAGCACACTATGCAAGACATGGAGTGAAAAGCAGATAATGATACCCTTGGTTAGATCCAATCCACGTTGTCTTGAATGGGGAATTATTTAGTCTGTATAAGAGTATCAGAACTATCTCAGTAGTCAAGATAGCCATCACTACATGTGTGGCAAGAAAAGCCAATAGTAGGAGCTATATACTCTTGAGCAAATCATTAACCCTTGATCTTTGATGATTCTGCTTCTACAGAAGTGTTTAAACGGTCTCAAGTTCATGTGAGGTAATTGAGGATTAAGGAGAAAAGGCAAAAGGGCCATTGATCTTTTTACAGTTTTTTCTGCTGAACAGAAACAGTCTTCCAAGAACATGCACAGTGTTATGTGTAAATTTGTACTTTTGTATGCCCATGTTTTTATCATGAATCTCACAATAAATGGGAATTAGCACCCAAAGCATTTAGAGCCAAACGTTTACTTCAGAAATTTTAGTTTTGATTTTTTTTTTTTTTTCTGTATTTTTCTAACTTTCTTCATTCAGGAAAACTTTTAGCCCACACATCTTTTGGTTAGATACAGAAAAAATAAGTTACTTTTTGAGGGGTAGTGGACATTTAGAGAAGTTCACCACAGTGTGTAAAGTCATACCTCTTTTCCATAAAGAGCATTCTGCTCTTAAAAAACAGACTGAGAGATGAGACTTAGTCTTCAACCATGCAAATATTCATATGATTGGAACATTTCAATGAAAAGTTCTGCAGCTCTAACCAGTGGCATTATGGGTTGAAAAGTTAATATATAAAGTTGTAATTTTTTTCTTTAGTAAGACGAATTAAATCCATGGTAAACTGAACAAACTCCAGCTGTTATGATGGGGAGAAAAATCAAATAAAAGCATATTGGTTCCAGTGATTTAATACCATGCTGTTATCTCAACATTTTTATTTCTGTGTGTGAATTAACAAATACCTGTCTCCATACGTGCAAAACCTCTAAGGTTGCTCAGTGACATTTGTCTCTAAGTACTTAAAATATTAACATACTCCTTTACCAAATACTCCAATAGATAAATAAATCTAAACATAGTTCCAGTTAAGTGAAGTATCTAACATGCCAAAAGTAAAGATGAATTCAAACAGACCTTCAGTGTAGATATTCTTCTTCTTTTTTTTTTTTAATTTTAAGATTACCCAATCCACTAACTGGAAAGTGACACCCAGTAAAACGTCAGTCCACCCTTGGTAAACTTTTCATTTGGTATCATTACTGTTTGTGCAAGTGAGGAAGACCCAGAGAAATCTTAAAGATCTCTGTCACTGCGTAAATACATTGAACAAAATGCAGCATATTGTTATTTTGAAATTATGTAACTGATTTCCTTGCATTTCAAGACTTCATTTTGCTATGGTCTAAAATACTTCCCTATAATTTTGTCTTAGGAAGGCATTTAAAAAGTTGTAACAGTTATGAGTAAATAGTGTTTTACTTAATATAATTTTATTTAATCTATTTTTTTTTAACGTTATCCAACAATCTGCTAACTGCTTACAAAATTATCAGACTTAAACTCAAGTGCAAGGAATTCACAAAATTGTAAGTAAACATTCTGAAAATAAGCCAAGATTTTCAAACTGAAATTTTTATTCAGGAAACAGTTTTGCTCCGAATGTCAAATTGTTTTTATTAGCTGTATTCTATGGTTAATCCATGCAGAGGTATTTGCATAGTTGTTACTTGGTCAGTTGACCTCCTATTTTATGTAAATGTAATGCAAAAATAGAAGGTGTTTTGAATGGATGCTTATCTGTGACCCACGCTCAAGTATCAACAAAAACTTGAACAGTACAAAAATACTCACATCTGCTTACAAAGATAGCAAGAACAACATCTGCCTAAAAACCAGAGCTGACATAAATCAAGTGTTACAACATTCCTGCAGTGAAGAAATCACAGTTTATACTGGCTGATCATCAAGAAGCATGCTTTCAAAGAACATTTTGTTCAGCATGGGAATAAAAAAGTGCTTTCCAAATGCACTAGAACCTCATGTTGCAGTGAAAAGCTGCTTTAAATGCCTTTTGAAGCTGTTTAGTTTTCAATTATGTCAAGATTTTCATTGATAAGAAAGTCTAAGCAAGCACAGAAAAAAGATTCAAATTATATGTTGTATTGCTTTAAAAGATGGAAATACCGGTAGTATAAAATCCCCCTTCTGTAAGTCTATATTCATTGGCAAACATCGTGATAATACTCCCACAGAAATACTTTTCTACAGACATGTAAAAAATCCTTTCAGAGTCCTTTTTCTCTCTTCATTCATGACGCTTATCTTTTTCACCTTTGATGTCACCATAAACCATGCTCTAATTCACCATATTTCTAGCAGCATTTTCTACTAGTGTCCATCTTCCATCATTTATCATTGCAAAGTGGTATCATCACTAGATAGCCTTATGGTTTGTTATTTTACATTGATCTAAGGTTTTGAACCAAATGCATTGCTGAATTTTCATTGGATTTTCATCATAACCATGAGAATACAGGAACATTTCCCTAGGTTTAATGAAGAAATAAATAAATAAATCTGGCTGACATGAGATGATTTTGCCTGAGGAAAAAATGCTTTCAGGAAATTAATACAGAGCATCTGACAAATGCTGTACTGTATATCAAACTGACATCTCAATAGGATGCCGTAAGAGCTCAAGAACTGGATCAAAGTCTCTGGCTCCAGATAACAAGTGTAGGATCAGACTTTTTATAAAAATGAACGCTGCTCTAAAACACCTAGCCAAAAAATTTCAAAGAAATTTGCAATGTGTCTTTGCATGGAATTCTAACAATGCAACGTGGTGAAAACATGTTGCAACAAAACCAAAACTGTGATAGATCTGTAGTGAGTATCTTAACTGCTTTCAGTTATAAAAGGAGAAGGATTTTACTAGCACCAATGGCCTATATGATCATAGAATCATCAAACCATTGAGGTTGGAAAAGATCTCTAAAATTATCAGGTCCAGCCATCAACCCATTACCACTGCACCCACTAAGTGCTACATCTACATGTTTCTTGAATGCCTCCTGGGATGATAACTTCATCACCTCCCTAGGCAGCCTGTTACAATACTTGACTGCTCTTTCTGAGACAGTTTTTTCTTAATATCCAACCTAAAAATCGCATGGTGCATCCCTCTCATTCAGTTGATAGATACCTGGGAGAAGAGTCCAGCTCCCACCTCACCACAACCTCTTTTCAGGTAGTTACAGACAGCTATAAGGTCTCCTCCAGACTGAACAATCCCAGTTCCTTCAGCCACTCCTCATAAGACTTGTGTTCCAGACCTCTCACCAGCTTCGTTGCCCTTCTCTGGACACACACCATGGCCTCAGTATCTTTCTTGTACTAAGAGGACTGAAACCGAACACAGTACTCAAGGTGTGGCCTTATTAGTGCTGGGTACAGAAGGATGATAATCTCCCTGCTCCTCCTGCTGGCAACACTATTTCTGATACAATCTAGGATGCCATCTGGGCACGCTGCTACTCATGCTCAACTGATTGACAACTAACACGCCAAATTGTTTTCCTGCACACAGGTTTCCAGCCACTCTGCCCCAGGCTTGTAGTGCTGGTTGGGGTTTTTGTAACCAAAGTGCAGGACCCAGCACTTGTTCCTTCTGAACTTCATCCTCCTGGTCTCAGCCCAGCAATCCAGCCAGTCCAGATCCCTCTAAAGGGCCTACCTACTCCAGGCAGACTGGCATTTCCCTGCAGCTTAGTGCCATCTGCAAACTTACTGAGGGAGCATTCAATACCCTCCTCCAGATCATCAGTAAAGACATTGAACAGGACAGGCCTCAGTACCAACTCCTGGGGAACACAACTCATGCGTGGCCGCCAGGTGAATTTAATTCCATTCACCATCACTTTCTGCGCCCAGCCCTCCAGCCAGTTCTTTGCACAGCACCTGCCCAGGACATAATCTGCCAGCTTCCTCAGGAGAATACTGTGGGACAGTGTCAAAGGCTTTGCTGAAGTCTAGGTAGACTATGTCAACAGTCTTTCCTCATCCACCAGGTGGGTCACCTGGTCATCAAAGGAGATGATGTTGGTTAATCAAGACCTGTTTCTCATGAACACATGCTGGCTGTGCCTGATACCCAGGTGTCCTGCTCATGCCATGTGATTGCACTCAAGACAATCTGAATCACAACCTTCCCTGATACAGAAGTCAGGCTGAAAGGTCTGTAGTTCACTGGATGCTCTGTATGACCCTTCCTGTAGATGGGCTTCATGTTGGAAAGTCTAATTCTAATTTTCTGTCTGTATTCTAGCCTGATATTCTAACCTAATTTTACTGTCAGGGGAACAAGTCAGTTCATTTTCAGAACTTTCTGAAGGTATTTATTAGGCAGGAACTCTGTCTCTCTGTCCTTTCTGGAGTGAAAGAGAATGAATATATTATCAATGCCTTAAATACAAATATAAGAGGCAAGTCATAAATACAATGGGTAGACAAGTTAGACGAAGAAAATAATAGAATCATAGAATCATGGAATGGCTTGGGTTGGAAGGGAGTCCAAGGATCACCAAGTTCCAACCCCCGTGCCACAGGCAAGGCCATCAACCTCTAGATCTGGTACTAGACCAGGTTGCCCAGGCCCCATCCAACCTGGTCTTGAACACTTCCAGGAACAGAGCATCTACAACCTCTCTGCGCAGGCGTTTCAGCATCTCACCACACTTTCTGTAAAGAACTTCTCCATGACATCCCTCCTTGAGCTTAAAACCATTCCCCCTTGACTGCCTACCCTTGAAAAAAGTTGATTCCCCTCCTTTCTATAATCCCCTTTTAAATACTGGAAGGCTGCAATGAAGTCTCCTCGCAGCCTTCATTTCTCCAAGTTGAACAAGCTCAGCTCCCTCGGTCTGTCTTCATAGGGGAGGTGCTCTAGCCCTCTGTCATCTTTGTGACCCTCCACCAGACCCTCTCCAACAGCTCCATATCTTTCCTGTATTGGGGGCCCCAGATCTTGATGCAGTACTCCAGCTAATCTGCAAATACATTTTACAAGACATGAAGACATGTTGTCCAGGTGCACTGAAAATAAATTCCCTAGCTGCCAAAGAGATGGCATGTTCAGAGCAATGGACTAATAGATGGACTAGATAATCTTAGTGGTCTTTTCCAACCTTAATGATTCAGTGATTCTCTGACTGTCATACACATATGTAGCATTGTGTTTTAACAATGATTTGAGACACTTTATTGGATACAAAGGAGTTCAGTCTCACTTTAGCTCAGTTTGTTCAGGACATGGCCATGATGAAATACCAGTTCCCATATGTAGCTTTTTGTTTTGGTAATGTTAGTCCAGTAGGATATAACTTAAAATCACAATGTTCACTTTAAATAAGTGATGAAGATAGTCATTTGTTACTTATTCAGGCCAAATTGCAACTCTGCAACATGCATAACATCACTTCTGTCACATTTATTTCTCTTACTTGGAAAGATAAATTCAATTACTGAAGTTAGTTGCATTAATATCTTTGTTGTTTTTTGTTGTTTTCTTTCCTAGATTTTCCCCTCTAGCTGAACAACAGACACACTGAGAAACATGCCGGAGCAAAGCAATGATTACAGGGTTGTTGTGTTTGGGGCTGGAGGAGTTGGCAAAAGTTCTTTGGTCTTGAGATTTGTGAAAGGCACTTTCAGAGAGAGCTACATCCCCACCATTGAAGACACCTACCGGCAGGTGATCAGCTGTGATAAAAGCATATGCACTTTGCAGATAACTGACACTACAGGGAGCCATCAATTTCCAGCCATGCAACGTCTTTCTATTTCTAAAGGACATGCTTTCATTTTGGTTTACTCTATCACCAGCCAACAGTCCTTGGAGGAACTTAAACCAATCTATGAACAAATATGTCAGATTAAAGGTGATGTAGAAAGCATTCCAATAATGCTGGTGGGGAACAAAAATGATGAGAACCAAAATCGAGAGGTAGAAAGCAGTGAAGGAGAAGCTACAGCCAAGAAGTGGAAGTGTGCATTCATGGAGACCTCTGCCAAGCTGAACCACAATGTGAAGGAGTTATTCCAAGAGCTTTTGAACTTAGAGAAACGCAGGACTGTGAGTTTACAAATTGATGGCAAAAAAAGCAAGCAGCAGAAAAGGAAAGAGAAGCTGAAGGGCAAATGTGTAGTCATGTGAAATTGCACTGACAGGAGTCTGTCATGCCTTCTCACCTGTCTGATATTACCCATGTAAAGCCTATACACAGCAAAAAACCAGACCAGATCGTACTGACTGATATATACAAATATTCAGAATTTGAAAAAAAAGAAGAGTTACTGTTGTTACTATGAAAAAAACCAACAATTGGAAGAATCGTGCTCTCTAGATACCAGTGAAAAATTCAGGACAAGAAAAATCATCTGGAGCATATTGTGGAAGGCTTAGAAATCAAAATCATTATATTTATATTCTCATGTAACTACAGTGGAAAGCATTGTATAATGCTAGGAAAAAAAAAAAAACAGCAAATGCTTATGCTAGGACATGTAACTGCATGCTGGATGAAGTTATCACACACTTCAAGAGTGATGTGGACAAACTGTTCTGTGCAATTTTTAGTTCTGACTGCTGAGGTAGTTTGAATAAAGTAATAATCTCAGATATGCCAAATAATCTATTTCTCACCAAAAGGAAGCACAGTTAAAAGAAGTGGAGGTTTTCTCTACCTCCCCGAGCATGAGATGTCTTTCCTGTATGATACAGTGTTTGAAGTAAAGATGATGAAAAGCCAGCCCCTGTAGGATCGATGGAGATTCATCTCCTCTGTACTCATCAATCCAGGAATCCTTGACCCCATGGTTTTTCAGAGAAGATGCTTGCTGTTCAAGAACATCAGGATATATAAACACAGTGTGTATATGGCAACAGATAACTTCTTCAAGGAGGACTGGCTGGAGAGCCACCCACAAAGGCCTATGTGAGAAAGGCTGACTTCAAGCAGTTCTGATGGATAAATGAACACACAGCACTACTTGTGAATGAACCAGAGGACTATTGAACACATGCTGCTGTTGGAGAGGGGTCCAGTAACAGGAAGGTTTTACTCTGTTTACCAGATTAGCAGAGTAAAACTTATTTCCATTAGTATATTCCAATTAGAATGGTTTTGGATTCATACACTGCTAGATCTATTGTGTTTACATTGTCTATGGGGTTTTATATTCACCATTTA
>JAOWBP010051913.1:0-14272 GCA_028571105.1 Tragopan temminckii | reverse complement strand
AAAACTTCCTCCTAATGTCTAACCTAAACCTCCCCTGTCTCAGTTTAAAACCATTCCCCCTTGTCCTATCACTATCCATCCTCACAAACAGCCGTTCCCCCTCCTGTTTACACGCTCACTTCAAGTACTGGAAGGCCACAATGAGGTCTCCCCGGAGCCTTCTCTTCTCCAAGCTAAACAAGCCCAGTTCCCTCTTTCATAGGAGAGGTGCTCCAGCCCTTTGATCATCTTAGTGGCCCTCCTCTGGACTCATTCCGAGAGCTCTGCATCTTTCTTGTACTGGGGGCCCCAGGCCTGGACTGCAGGTGAAACAGAGAGAAAGAGGTGTGTGCCAGGCATACAGCCTACAGCTGTCACAAAAGCTGCCTGTGCTGCGAAGGCAAGAACACTGCTGTCCATGCTAAATTCTGCCTGCTTAAGTCCATTTCCTTGCCCTCATACTTATTAGTAGGTTGATCTGAATGTTAGCAGCTGCTGTAACTGTGCATTGGTATTAAAGAACTGACTCTTCAAAGACTCTCAGAAAAAAAGAACACTAAAATAATTCTGTTTGGTTTCTTAACAGAAGTGTCTTGCAAAATGCCTGCATGCTTCTCTAATAATAACTAACAGACATTGAGCAGCACAAACCCCAGCAGACAGCAGCCTCTTGACTTGCATTAAGAAAGAAAAGGCACTGGTTTTCAGGAAGCGAGCTCTTCAGCGGCAAATTGAAGGATGTCATCTTTTGAAGCATTCAAAAACATACAAATTCCATATTCCCCATATGTCAGCAGACTAATTGCAGCGCATTTCATGTGCTAATGCAATAACAACGCACCTTCAGGGATGGATTAGGTCTGGTTTTA
Source organism: Tragopan temminckii (assembly GCA_028571105.1). Lineage (NCBI taxonomy): Eukaryota > Metazoa > Chordata > Aves > Galliformes > Phasianidae > Tragopan > Tragopan temminckii. Next base: position 13,424 of record JAOWBP010051913.1, on the reverse strand, counting down.
TCCAACTGTTCTAACAGAACAACGGTGCCAGCCTTGCGTTGGTTTAAAGGCAAAGATAAAAGAGGGCAGAACTTTGAAGGATCTCCCTGCCTGCAAAGAGCACAACTGCAAACAGAGGAACGCAATTACTGCCTGTGCCTGAGCAAGCTGCTGACCTTTACTTAAACCTTGTAAGAGCGCTGAACAACCCAAGCCCAGAAGGAAAACTAGCAAATGCCAGTAGAAGACAAAATAAATAAATGATTTTCCCACCTGCCCCTCTATTTTGCTAAATTAGTTCTCTTGCTTTGCTAAAATCACACAGCAATGCCTGACCTCACGCCCAGGAGCAGCAACCTCAAGTAGGACACAGCAGTATTTCCCTTTCCCCCAGGAACGGATCTGCTGGGATGGTCCATCCATCTTCTGCACAAAACACAGACTGTCACCACCTGCTGCTCTCCGTGGTAAAATATTTCACTGACGTTTGATGTCAAAATCAAACTAATTTCAGCACCCATGACAGAAATGCCAAGGCAGCTCCCATGCTACAAACTCAGCTTTTCAACTGCTATGGTCTTCATCACCCCGATAACTCCTGCCGATGTGCCAGAGAGATTGATGCTCCCTTGGGAATCAAGCTACAGCAGCTCAGGCAGAAGAATGGCTTCAGAGAAAACAACCTTGTAGGCAATTTAAACAGATGGGAAGCGAAAGCAGAAGAAGCCTTAGTGCCATATTCTAAGCCATAAAGCAAGGTGATGACCAAGGAATAGGCCACAAATAGAACAATACTGCTTGGTAAGAAAGGTCTCAACAAAATCCTAGGAGTGCATTAGACCCTCCATTGCTTGCCTCCCCCATTAGTGGTTGTTTTGGCCAACTTCTCCATGAAACGTGACCAAAACTTTGTTTGCTAACTGGGGCCTGAAGTTGCAGAAATTGCAAATAAACATATGGGTGTGCGATCTCATCCTCAAGAACAGCTGAATGAATTGCTCCTAATAGCCTCATCCATCATTTCCATGCAATATCTGTCCTTAGCCTGTAAGAAAAATACAACTCCTTTTAATACCAGCAATGCCACACTAAGAATGTTCCATCAGTGAGACAGGGAGAGGCTCAGCCGAGAGCTGAAAGCCCTGTAAGGACACTGTTAGGATGACATGCATGAAGGAGGCTGCACAGCCTGCATCTTTGACGGTACTTTAATGCTTTTTCCTCTATCATGAGGTGTGCATGTAGAGTCTGACTGCCTCATCGCTCCTGAACGCTGCACGGAGATCTCCTCTCTCTCTTTAATCTAACGGGGAAAATGGCCCAAGGTCACCTGTCTCAGGGCAGGATAAGAGAGTCAGGTACACAGGTTTTAGTGTAAGCCTTTCCACCTGCAACAGTGCAAAGCCTGAAGCCAGGAAACATCCCAACTCTGCCAGCAAGCTCACAGTCATAATTTATTTTCACTTTCAATTGTGTGGCCATTTCCGTTGCCTAAATTTCTATTTGCAGCCTCTGCAGAGCACTGTCACAAAAGCCCTGTTCACAAGGCACTCAGCCCAGCACTCCACTGCACCCACTTTTCTCCACCCAGACACAGAACGTCGCTTTGGCTGTTTGCTCAGACACAGGGCAGCTGACTGTGACGCACTTTAGATGCAGAACAAAGAGGACATTGGAACAGATCCATTTGCAAAGCAATTGCCAACAGACGGGAGGACCTCTCGTGTTCCTCTGCTTCAAAACCCAGCCATGAGTTTCGGCTTGTGCAACCTGCCAAATTCATAGCTCAGTGATCAAAGAACCTCTATCATATATTTTGCTGCCAGCATTAACATTTCAGGAAAATGGAATGCAGAACTCCTCTATTCAGAGAGATGTCATGCTTTTTCCTTCTGATTTTAAATTCTGATTGGGGAACAGAATTCAGGGTTCTTTACTTGGGATATATTTAAAAGCTTCTTTGGTCCAACTGAAGCAGGATTTGGGAAATACAAACTGACTGGTCTGACCTTTGTTCTACTTAGGAATTGTTACTTGATTTCATGCAGTGATGCACAGATTATTTTGTGATACTGACACTGAAGGGGGGTGAATTTGCTCAACCCATTTCATCCACCTGAGAATGGTGTGAGTTTTCATCAGCCCTCAACAAGTGACAGGTGGGGTAGAACTGGAGGATAACAAACTTTAGGTGGGTTCTTCTCTTTCATTTCACGTTCAGTGGATTCCTTTGTCTGTCACAATTCTGCATTGGTTTATGAAGTGAAAATAGTTATGTTAAATAAGCTAGAGACATACTAAGAGTGCTTTTCTTTCCCTGCTAACGCAACCTCATCGAGAAAGCCTGAGTAAATGGATAAATGCTATCACACGAATTGGGGAGGGCAGAAAACCAACAGCATTTCAGTACCCTACTGCTCCACACCCTGAACAGAATTATTGATTCTGCCTCCAACTTCAAAAAAAGGCATGCAAGGAAAGACTTGCGTGGGTCAGCTGTATGCAAAAGGGATGAGCAAAACATCACCAGAATCCAGACAGTGCAGAGATCTGCTGAGAGATCGCTCGCATCTTCTTCCTAAAAGCCTTTGGATGCCAGAGATTAAATGCAGCACCCAGGGTCTCACTGATGGCTCAGAAGCCATGAGTCTGCAAAAGAGAAGTGCCCTTCCAGCTCCCTTCCAAATTCTTTTCACATCCTATTGTGAATGCAGAGTGCTCAACATCACACAAGACATCTAGGTAGGTGTGAAGCAATTCAACTCCACAACAGAACAAAGTCACCTTACCTGTCCCAGTTCAGTACTTTTGCCCTCAGAGAACAGTAGAGCCTGCAGTGCTCCTGATTTCCATCATCCTGAGCCATCCCCACCCTCAGTAACTCCACGAAGAAGCAGCCCTACAACTGCTTTCCATCTATTTGCTCAGGCCTCAGGGCTGTGTGCCTGTCTGCTTACTCCGTGAACTACACATGAAGTATTCATCTGATTTCATTTGGACCCACCATCCAAATCACAGCTCAGCCCTCAAAGTGCTTGTGCAGGCGTCCACGTTCAGCAGCAAGCTTATCCAAGGATACATCTGCAGCACGCAGGCAAAAATGTGCAAGTTTGCTCCAGCAGTGGGAGCAGAATGGTTCCATCCCTGTGCTTTTGCAATGTGCTGCTTGATGCTGCTGACAGATGAACAGGGCCCTGCTGGCTGCCGGCTGCTCTCTTGGAGCTCCAGTGCAAAATGCTGCATGGGCTCAGAGCTGGCTCTGCCTGAGGGTCCTTGCAGGGGAGGCTGCCTGCCTGCAAATGCTCATGCATTGAATTCAGCACCTTTCTTTCCTATTCCAGAATGAATTTATTAAATCCAATGCAATTTTGCTGTGGGTTACATTACACATACAGCAGGCCTGTACCACATGGAAATGTGTTTCTAACATGTTCCTGTTATACTCATGAAGAGAGAAGGTGTATTTCCTCTGTTTTTTTGCTTGCTTCCATCAGCATTTTCCTTGACAAGCTTCTTCAGAAGCAGACCCTGCAGCACCCAGACATCAAGGATCACACTACAACTGGAAAGCAAAAACCAGGAGAAGTTCAAGCACCTGAAGCATTATTTTCCTTGAAATACCACTCAGAAAGTGACAACTGCCTTACGAAAGAAAAGGTAAACATTAAATACTTGTCAGACGGCTTTTTATTCAAGCAAAAAAAAAAAAAAGGCAATGCAACAGAAGGAAGAGGTCATCCAACCTTTCTCACCTTGCCCCAAATATCTCTTTTATAGACCACACGGAAATAATTCTACCCCAAATGTTTTTCTTCACATAATAAAAAATACTACCATCGTCTTGCTATCATTTTTCCTTTTCTTATCTATTTTACTGCTGCTTTATTTACCACTTTTTTTTTTTCTTTTCTATCAAGGTAACACAAAATTGTCATCTTTTATGCCTACTCCTCATTCACTATGACTTCCAACTCTCTAGCTCAGCCCCAGCAACAATCTGGCTGTAGCGGAATGTAATACAGGCTATAAAGCCTGCACCGGAGGCAATAAATACCTAGCAGTTAGCTGCCTCCAGATCCACACTGCCTTACTTAAATTGCAAGAAGTTTAACTGCGGCAACAGCAGCGTAGACCTCATTTGTGTTGGCCGGGTTTTATGTTCAGATGCTTTGCTAATGCTATTTTCTGCTTTGTTTACACTGCAGCGTTACAGTTCCATCCGTCTGCATTACCCTTGTTATTGGCATATTGATACGCACGCAGCAGCAATGCTTCTGCATGGGAAGTGGTGGGATTCTGGAAAACGACCACTTACTTTTGGCACCCACCAACCACAATGAAAGATTTCTATTTCCCAGTCATCATCCGTTATATTCAGTCATGCAGGCCAGGTAAATTAATTTGAGTACCCCCTTAAAAATCCTAAATGAAAATCGGAGGAAGACTGTTATTCATTAAGACACAGTTAAGATCGTGAGCCGCATTGCTTACCTATGGATATGGTCCAAACCGCAGCAATTTTCATAATAGCCTTGGTGCGGGAATTGAAGCGGCTGTGCTCAATGGGATTGCGTATTGCTACATACCGATCAAGAGAGATGGCACAGAGATGCATTATAGATGCAGTTGAAAAGAGCACATCTAGGGAAATCCATATAGGGCACAACTGTTTAGGCAAAGGCCAAGCATAATCTGAAACATAGAGAGAAAAGAAATGAAAGGAAAAAAAGAAAAGGAAATAATTTGGGAAGCTAGGCCATCATTTCCGAGAGCTTTTGGGTATTTTCACTCTACAGTACCAGAAAGGGGCATGTGCGTGAGGAGCAGACAAGGAAACGTCTCTGGGGGTATCCCCCCTAACTCTGGGTGCTCCACAAACCCACAGCCAGTTCCACACAGCTGTTTTCCAAGACTCATTCTGACAGTAGTTAAACATAAAGAGACATTAATCAGGCAACGCCTCAAGGTGACCGTTCCCACTGCCGTCCTCTTTTGCACTTTTCCCCAAACCTTCTACCAATACTCCATTTAATTATCCTTGGTTAATCACAGTTTTTCAATGGATTACATAGTGCTGGGTGATATGAGCTTTAATCAGATCGATTCTACTCCTTAGTTTCTGTCTTCCCAAGGTACAGCCAACAGCTCTCCTATTGACAGTCCAACCACCAGCCAACGTTCACTACTTCTCTTAAACATTCTCCCCAGCTGGTTTCCCTTAAAAACAGAGCAATACTTGCCACCTCACGTAGCAGCTGGGATTGAGTGGCTGAAGTTCAAAAATTGCTTTGGGGGTAGAACTGAGCGGTACTGTTTGGAGGAACAAGCAGACCAATAGAGAGGACTGACAGCCATGTCCGACAGCAGCTGGCACACAGCTGATTTGGGAGCCTGCGTTTGTGAATTAGTTTACTCAGGGCTGAAGCACGGCTTGAGAATAAAAGTGACCCAGAGAGATCCTCAGGAGGCACCGGTATTTCAATTAAAGCTCAGAGAAAATTGATTTTTGGATGATACTCCTGTGTGCTAATGCCCAGAATGGATTGCGTGAGATCAGTGGGGCATCCTTGCCAAGCATTGGGCTTCTAGCACACATAGCAAAATAAATCAACAGAATCTACAGCAGCTGGAAAAATGAGAGATTTCATAATAGTTGCATAATGAGATATTCTTGTATCTTCATTCAGAACACAGATATCTAAAGCAATCATGAAGTCTACCCCAAGGACCAGCGATGTCACTCTACAGAACCACTGTTACAGTAAGAAAGCTGCCACTCCATGTTATCAATCCCAAATGGAAAGAGGGAAATATTAGGCTCAGAAAGCATATTTTGAAACAAATGACTCAGACAAAGAAAGACCCATAATACCTTACATGCAAAAACATAAGATGAATGGAAGCAGAGGAAATGATTACGAGTCGTCCTGATGGAGCCCATGAACACTTCTCAAAGAGCAGAGCAGAACAGCTCAAACACAGGAGCTCGTTTAGCACTGGGAAATCCACAGAACTGCTGAGTAACTCACAGAACCCACAGCAGAAGAGCTCAGGCCTGGGGAGATATGCCTGCTCTTCCAGCAAACCTGCACCATGCCTGCTAGAGGGACTGACACTGGATGGATAGGAAACTGACACTGGATGGATATGAAAGCAGCAAGCATTTAAGAGATCCTTACCAAAGGAAACTAAGTGCTATGCAGCTGGAGCCTCTCCACTTCAAAAAGCACCTCTGCTCTAGAGATCCATTGAGCTTGGTTAAATTATGAAGCTATGATCGAATTCCAAGCCTCCTGCTCTCTGCTGCAATGAGCTCAGGATATCATTGCCATTAACCTGCAATTTTCAGAACTTTAGGTAAGCACACGTCCGATTCGCTGTTTTGTCAGCGATGTCCTTTGAATTCCAGTTGTGCTCCCTGTTAGCAGCAGGAGGCTCACACTGCTGCAGCACTTCAATGAATGTTCCAGGGGAGAACAAGCCTCATCTCCTGCAGGTGGTACAGGTGCTCTCGTACAGCCCTGGGCTTTTGCTGCCAGCCCAATCTAAAATCCATTCAGTTCCCCTTGCTGCTTTTACATCTGAGTTGAAGAAAAGCACTGGGGAATGTGCTGTGATGGATGGAGAGGTACTGGGGAACACACTTGGGGCGACTGTGGCTGTGCAGCACTCTCTGCCCAGAGGAATGGCTGGGTCTCCCCTCCAGGCAGGCAGCCAGAACACCTCAGGTGTCCCCAGAAAGCTCCAGGCTGCCCTGTGTGTGGGAGCATTGCCACGGCAGCAGGCACCTTCTGATTCCTGACATTTACCAGACCTGGAAAAGGTTTCTACAGCAACCACTCTTCCATCGTTGCTGGATGATGAATAGCCTCTGCTCCTTCCTTTCAGCTAGCTGAACACTTCCCAGAGCTGATTCCCACTGGAACAACTTCTGCTGTTGCTGCAGACTGGGCAACGGCACTATAGCCAAAGAATTTAGAGGAGCAAAAGCAGCCATAAGTGTTCATACTCATGGGGAGAGCTGAGGTGCTCTGCTGTCAGCCCTGGCACAGCATGAACCACCACCTGCCCCGGAGCTAAGCCCTTTCTCACACATAGCTGCAAACAGATGAGAGCAATGGTGCCCAGAGTTAGCACCCAGATAAGCTGTCAGGATGTGTGTAAAGACAAAGGTGATCCGAGAGCCTTCCTAATGGCTGACCCTTTCAGTCTGCAGCATCCCAAGGCACTCTGTTGTGCTTCTGGCTGAAAAGGCAGTTAAGTGAGGAGATGTTTTACCTTCCCAGGAAGTTTCTTAAAATGATCTGCGATAATAAAATGCCACTCTGGAAACGCGTAGAATGGCAGCTTGTCATGCATGATTACACCTTGATGTGAAGGGCAGAACATAATATCCTATCTCAGAACACAGTTACTTCCATGCAAGCACGGTGTGTGTGTTTGAAAAACACCTACACAGCGCATGAAGCCAGCGATCTGTGCCAAGGGAAAAAAAGTTGATGCTATTTCTGTTGAAATAAATGTACAAAACATAGGGAATGTATCCCGTGACTGAGTCAAGATGCAAACAAAGTCTGAAAAAAGCAACGTTATACATTTAAAACAATCTTATCCTCAAAAAGGCTCTATCTACAGAAGGTAACATTTGTCTAATTAGTTCTATTTTCTCTCATTTCACAGAATTTCATACACAAATGATAGAAATTACCATATAATTAGAATTGCAGAGGACTGAGTGCAATGAATTCTTGGACCACAGCTCTTCTAAGCCTTAGTAAATGCATCTCAAATTGAAAGCATGTATCTCAGTCTAAATTTGCCTCTGGAAAGAATGAAACGGTGCTAAGCACCTGGATGGCAACACCCGAATTCTTTGGAAGAAACTCTGAGTTTTGTGCTTTGAATTAATCTTTGCCCTTGAAATCAGTCTAACATTAAATGCATTGGCTGGTAAAGCTGATGGAAGGAAATTAGGAAATTAGCAGGCCAGAACAAAGGGAGATATTTCTTCACCTACTGCATGAACCAAGTGCAGATTTCTTTGCCTCCAGACATTTTATGGATGCTAGAAGTTTCCACTGGACAAATTAGTAGAGAAAAGTGTATAGAAGTCTATTGCAGTGATATTGTTTCTAGATCAGAGGTTCCGGCTCTGATTAGGATAAAAAACCAATGTGTGGAATCCTATAACCCTATCCTACATATCCTATCTTCAGCTTCCAGTGCTGAAGAGCATCTCATGGAACCCAAGTGGACAAGGTTCCTCATCTCATGGGAAACATGGGTCAAAAGACTCATATTGAAGCAGAAGTCATGGTAAAAACCCATGGCATGAGTTTTTTATTTACCTCCCACACTTCAATGAGCTGAAAAAGCAAAATGCAGTTCCCGTGTGTCAACGAACAGCTGAGATGGCACTAAACATTGGCAGCAAAGTAGAGAAAATCAAAAGCATTTTGGCAAAGTTGTAGACCATCTCTGTCTGCTGATAATTTGCTGTCAGATGAGAGGGCCCTCAATTTTTTTTTTATGCTTTCCATCAAGAAAGATGGCGGCAATTAAATTTAATTGCTTTTGTCAGAGGTTTTATATATATGGGTTAAAAGTGTTGTATAACATCGTTGTTGTGGTCATTGTGCACGAGAGTCAAAATGAGAGCCACTGCAGCAGGAGGGGACTGAACAATCCAAAACACAGCGCACGAGAGCAACATTAAATACGTGCAGTGGTAAAAACAATTAATCTAGGCTGTAGGAGAATAGCTGAACCGGAAAAAAGCATTTGAACCTGTGGATGAAATGGTTGTGGGATTGCAAAATAGACTGAAGCTGATCCAAAGCCCCCTCCTCCTCCCTCCCCAAAGGCTCCAATACGATCTCATGAGCTTTCCACAGCTCTTTGTGCTCAGCTGGAGTAGATACCATTTGGTGAACACATACACACAAACACACCCCACGCTACAAATGGTCTTGCCCACTCTATTTACATTTAGAAAATGTTTGTTTGTATTGTTTGTACATATTGACTGCTTTATAGCACAGTCTGCCCCGGGATACCTCCAGGGAATACGCAGCGCAATGCTCAGGGCAGAGCTGGTATGATGCTGGGTGACAAAACACCTGCTTACACCACAATAAAGCAAAGAGTTATGTAAAATTCATCACTGTCACTTCAAAAATTGTTCATGGCAAACATAGCGAGCTGCAGCAGTCGTTTCTTTTCTAGCCATAAACAGGAATTTGGAAAAGGCTTCAGAAGAAATTTATTGTGTTAAGCCAGCGCTCTGTAACTGTTGTGACAGATAAAAAGGGGAAAATATCCTTCAAAATCACAGAAAAAAAGAATAAGGCTCCTGATTACATCTTATATAAATAAGCATATACACATAATGCATGTACAGATCTATATGCGTTACATACATATACATAAACGTATATAAAGCATACATAGAGAAAAACACAAAACCAAGAGGTGCAGAATAAGAAGAACTGAAGATGCTTACCAGTTCAGATACAGCTTCTCTTAACATTGTTTGTTGGCTTCACCAAAACTTAAAAATCACAGAATTATTTCTTGCACTGAGGTTCTGGCACGTACTGCCTCATTTTAACTACTGGTAGCCTCGAACTAAGTGAATTAAAAATGGAAGAAAGTCATTATGTTTGAACTAAACTCAATCCCAGCACCGTGCACCATTCCCAGCTGTTAAAATGGCAACAAAAACATGGGCTCTCTATAATGTGTTCACTGAGGCTACCTTGGTGTATCTGAGAGGAGCAGCCCAGAAGGCATAGCCAAAAGATGACACTTCCTGGTAGATTCTGCATCTTTCCAAGATTCTCTTACCCACTGCAGGGAAACACACTACTGTGGGCTGTGGAAAAAAACCAACCTTTGCCCCATGGCCAAGTGGTGGCACTTAGTGATGTGCTATATGGTGGTGATGGGTTGATGCTTGGGCTTGATAACCCCTAGTGCTCTCTTCCAACCTTAATGATTCTATGCTAATGGTTGTTTTATCCCATTGTCACCACTAACCTGTTGCTACTGAAGCATTTCATGCAAGCAGACTTCCAGCATTCACTACAAAGTTTCATGGAAGCCACAGGCTTTACAAAAATAGAAAGCAGTTAAATAGGGCTTTAACATTACTGCATTGCATTATTCCCAAGGGACTAAAGAGTTTAAATGATTTTAGTCTTCTCTCTCTTATCTAGGAGGTGAAGTATTTCTTAGCCCAAAATAGCATATCAGCAAGTGTAAAGCTACGTATCTCCTTTTTGCTAATTTATTTCCTTCAAATTTACGTAGAGAAATGATCGAGAGACAATTCGTATCATCCTGAGAGTCACACGACCAGCCCTGCTGAAAACCTCCACGTGCCTGAGAAGTACAGAACGTCCTGCTCAACCCATACAGTTCTCAGAGATTACCACCACGTCCACAGAACAGGACACACTCAGGCAACCCAGATTCCTGGCTGTAGGAACAGCTGATCTCAAGGGCAGCCGTGCCAGTACTTCTGATTTCATCACCAACAGAGTGGAATTGAATGTTTCTCTGACAAACTGAACTCTTGGATGTTGGGTTACATCAGAGCTTAAGCTTTTAGTTTGTGTTTTTCTGGAGAAAGCTATTTAAATCCCTTAACAAACATGTATTTGAACACAGCCAAACACAAGGACACAGTGTCCACACAGAGGAACTCCAGATGCAGTCACAGATATTCTGAGCAGGCTGTATTTTCGAATGCAGTGAGCCCCCAAGAGTCCCAACAGATGCTCAGCAGAGGGTGGGCTCTCAGGTAACATGATCACTAAGGGGGTGGAAGGTAAAAGAAATGACCAAGAAAGAGAAGGAGGGTGACACAACATTTGTGACCTCTGCTTGAACATCTGCACCTAGAAGATGATATTTTGCTATGGTGCCACGCTACACAAAGGATTTACCTGTGTCTGTGCTACAGCCTGCATCCAAGTCATAGAATCATTAAGGTTGCAAAAGACCCCTAAGATCACCAAGTCCAACCCCAACCTTCCCCGCCATGCCCACTAACCAGGTACATCAGAGGCACATCTCTGCTGTTCTTGAACACCTCCACGGACGGTGATTCCACTCGTGCCAGTGCCTCACCACTCTTTCTGAAAAGAAATGCTTCCCCCCAAAATAAGTTTAGACTGTCCCACTCTGGGAACCTGGACTAGCTCTGGTGCTGGTGAAAGGACACACATTTATCCAGATAAGGTGTTTCCAGGTATTTTCTCAATCTGGCATACCTTGCATTATGGTCAGTATTTTTCCCCATATCCTCAATACTGAGTTACTTATAAGGAAGAAAAGAAACACATCTCAAGAAACAGAGCATAACATAAGGCCAAAGAGAGATCTGTAATTTCAAAAGCAGCCATTGACTTTGCCTCCTGTTTGCTTACAGAATGGGAACAGGACACAGCCACCACTTTGGCCTTTGCTCAGCGTGGTGACATGCTAACAGCACTCCAGTTCCAATGCAATGTTCAGCATGCGCTTAAGTGCTTTGATGGATTTAGGAACATCAAAGCTGTTCAGTGAATCAGCTCTGCTTCTTACTGTGCAGCACACCTTCCTCAACCACAAGACAGCTATTAGGGACAGTGGGTTAATTATCTGGCTGAGCTGCTTGCCAGTGTGAGTCACATTCTTCTTGCCTGATGAGGTTAAAAGCCAGCACAAGCAGTCTTTGCTGAAGTGTGCTCAGTAAAACTGACAAAGGCAAGAAATCACTTCAAGCAAGAGATAAGCTGTATTTTGGTCATGCTCACAGACGTCTATTTCCAATACCAAAATATCTCAGGATGCAAAATGCATTCCCTTTTTAACTTCCTCCAAGCCCATTGCCATGTCTGATTCTTTACTCTTGCACAGGGAGAAATGGCAGCGTGGGAGTGCTCCAAAGAAGCAACTGCAAAATACGATTTGTAGGGTTTTCTAGGAAACCAAAAGTTCTGCTCCAAATCCATGAGTGCCACCTGCTGTCCTTCTACCACCGAATGCCTTGTTGACTACCACACTCTGGTTGCTTCTGAACAAGATGTACCTTTCACTATGGGAGAAGTACCAGTTTGGAGTTCACCCCTTTAGAACTTCTGCTGTGGGAACCTGACTGGTGATAGAACGTCTTTGGTAGCTTTCACACTAAGATAATTTGCTAGCCCAATGTTTTTTGTACTACCCACTTATTCCAGCCCCAGAACCACCACCATGGCAGAGCAGAGGAGCAGTTTAACTTGGACACAGCTTGTTGATAGCTGCCCATGCAGGATGCTTGAGCTCTGTAACCACAGGAGGGAATGAAGGCACCTCCCCTGACAGGGCAGGTTGAAGTAGCCTAAATAAACTACACATCCAGATTTGGAGCTGTATAACCCAGATACCTCGATGACACTAGCAATTTGGTGCTTCCCCATTTTGTGAGAACATGGGAACACTGGAGGCTCCTTTTACAGGCCTGGAAAATCATTTTCCACAGCAGGACTGGGTCTGGAAGCAATATTAGCAATGTGGTGCCTGCTGGAAAGCACATTTCTCTGTCAGCAGCACAGCAGCTTTCCTAGACAGCCCACACACCTGCAGGACAGGAGAACCCCTGGTGTGATCTGCTCCACTTCTGTAACCACAAGAAAGTACCAACTTTAAAGGCTCTCATCTAATCGAGCCTCCCTGCATTGAGCTACAAACAGAACCACACTGAAGATGTCTACATTAAATCTCGGAGAGAAAACAGCTTGCAGACTTCATGTTGGCATGTTGCAATGTTTCTTCCTTTCTTATATTCACAAGCCTGCAGGCTGACTCTCTCCTCAGCCCAGGAGCAGGCTATTGGCAACAGATTGAACTTCTGCCACTCCTGCAGGATTTCTGACGCAGCACAAGCTGGAATCAGCCCATCAGCCCAAGCAACTACCCAGTCATTGGATTTGACAGCCCAACTTGTGACACCACCAAATAGGATGCTAAAGATTAGCATTATTGTAAATAATTTGTATGTAACTTGTTAAAATTAAAGCTGCTCACTACTAACAGCCTCCACCATAAACGACTTGAAGCTTAGATTTAAGCTTAGGTGCTTAAGTGTTTGCATCCTACAGAATGTCAGATTGTTGTCAGTTTGCTGCACGAGGACCCCAAAGACTCAAGTCAACACTCCTTCATTTACAGCCACAAGGATTCAGAAACACATGCGTGTACTTATCTACATCCTGTAGAGCAGGTGGCATCACTCAGCCAGGAAGAAAACAAATGGGCAGCAATATTATATATATACTTACACATATATGGGATATAAGGAAAAAGTTGCTTACATTAAGGGTGGTCAGGCAGTGGCACAGGTTGCCCAGAGAGGTGGTGGTGCCCCATCCCTGCAGACACCCAAGGTCAGGCTGGATGGGCTCTGAGCACTGATGGAG
>JAOWBP010051912.1:0-14274 GCA_028571105.1 Tragopan temminckii | reverse complement strand
GTACCGTTATGCTGGGCTTAGATAACTCATGCATGGTGGGATTATATAAAGAGTTACTGGAACTGAACTTGATGCACATCTTGATACAAATTACTTTGCAGTTGTGGACAAGTGATAGCAGGACATTCTGGACCATGCCACAGACGGCTTTACTAGCCTGCCAGGATACTGCCACAGCAATTTGATAGAACACATCTACATTCCAAATCTAACGATACATTTTGTGGCCTAAAAACCCTCATCAATGCATTTGTCCAACTAAGAAAAAAAATACCACTGTCCTTTGTTCAGCCAAGCTACAGAGCAACTATGATGGTTTAAATGTCACAGTTGGAAAAGAAGATGAATCAGAGAAGAGTACCCTGAATTTTGGTTCTGGTACCTGCGTTTACATCCATTTGTGTGCCTGCTTCACATTATTTCATGTAATTTTTAATCACATTAAGTACCTGTTTCATCATCCATATAATTGCAGGCTACAGCAAACGTCATGCAAGCATCTTCTGTTGAAAGGACAGTACTCACTGAAGCTAATTATTTTTCATACTGACAAGGAAGAATATTCTATTTGCTCATTAGCACAAAAATTTTCATCTCACCCTTTGTGTCACTCTAACGCAGGTATGATCAATTACATACCCTGTATTACTTTATTTTGGAAATATGACCTGTGCCTGTAGGTAAGATGGACACTAAGTAACTTGTTTTAGGAAATATTTTTAGAATTGAGCTCTCAAATCTTTTCCAAACTGAATCAGCAAGTAGGGAAAAGCAATGCAAAGCTAAAACACTGCTCAAAAACATCATCTGCAGGAACACCATTACAAACACCATACTGTGATACATTTTCCCACTTATCCACGAGGCCCAAAAGCTCTAACCAGCACTGAAAACTAACATGACCACAGACATCAGAAGTGCTGTGGTAGTTAAACCTGTGTCTTGGCACGCCAGCTATCCAGCAGTGAGACATACTTAGCTAGAGATGCCATTTTAATTCTCAGGTTTCATAGAGCATCCTCCAAATAAGAATACATTTCCTCTTATCTTTGTCCAAATGCTGCATGGAACTCCAAAACACAAACAGAAGGAACACTCACCTACAGCAACATAGATAATTTAAAGGCTACAGAAGAAAGGTGCAGGTGTTCCACACTGATGTATGAAAGACTGAGATGCAAACTGTCCAATAATTTATATTATCAATTTTGTCTTTGTTATTACAACCGACTTCATTCTATGGCAGTGAAAATATCATCACTTTCTTTTACTGTAATATCAGCTCCTATGTGCAAATCCTTCCACAGCGAGCTCAGAATTTGACATCTTTGGATGTCAAATTGAGAATCCAATAAAAACTTACAGCTTTTCCTTCTACAGTGTGACTTCAGTCTTCAAAATGAGAGCCAACTGTTTCAAGGCTGCATCCAAACCACCTTTCACCCCAAGTCACAACGCAGCCATTACGTGCCTACGCTCCAACGACTCAGCAGCCACAGGCACTCAGCTGTTATAGACCAAAGGACCCATAAGAGCAAGACTCTGTACATTGACTGCTGGGAAAAATAAGCAAAAAAAGATCTGGTGTATTCCCCTGATAGTTTAGAAAACCAAATGACCACAAGCACGTGTTATGCTGCAAGAATATGAGACATCGCATAACACTGATCTAGAAATTTCCTAAAAGATTTTTCTCAATCAGTTAAAAATGATGTGAAACATCTAAAACATCAGGAAAAAGCGTCCCTTCCAATAAAGCTTATTTTAGGCATATTCCTTCCCAAAAACTTACATTTACGTAGGACAAAACACTGATATTACTTGGTGTTTTATTTCTAAAAATCCTAAGACAACATAATGATATCAAACAGAGCAACTTGTGCTGACAGAACAGATGAACCAGATGCTGTTTTATTCACTTCCTTGAAAGCTAAACCCCTCACCAAGTACCAAGATTTTCAGTGCGGTGTGATTTTAAGGGAACTGCTCAGATTACTGTAATTTATAACCATATCACAGTGACAGTTTTGCTGCAAAATTCAGAGTGGGTTTTCCTGTTCTTTCAAGTTTCTGGTTTCACAGTACCTAAGAGTAGTTTGGAGCAAATTTCATGAGAGAACAAAGGTGAGGCTCACAAAAGCAAAGACAACTAGAAAAATTACTTTTATTACTGCTTTTCCTCAAAGACTGAACTTGTGCCTCCAAGCTGACTTCCCACAACTGATGCAACAAAGCAAAAAGTTGTCTTTACTTAAAAAAGAAGTTAATCAAATTTTCAATCTGAAAAAAGCCTTTTCACACCACAACATTGCCTTGTCCGCTGCCTCGTTGAAAACGTTGCAGATAACACAGTGATGTTCTTCAAAACAAATAGGATCACAGCAGTTGCGAAAGTTAGTGATGATGATTTGTGGAGCTATTCATTTTCCTATTTTGCCTGAAATTTCTAACAGCCATAAAGAAGCTTTTTATGAGCACAACTGATGTAAATTTTACACACAATGCTCCAATAATGTACTGTTAGCCTACTAGGCATATTTTCTTCACATCTGTTTTCAGAAGCTGAGAAGTATGTTTTTTCTTTCCCTCTTGACCTCATTTGAATTATAAAAAAATAAAGTATATCTCAATTAATATATTTGATATTAATTCAACTGATAAATTGCAATTAAAACAAACAGCATTTTTATTCCTAACTTACTTCCCCCCCCCTATCTTCCAGCTAGCTCTCATATAAACTTCCTTCAGGGTGAAAGAGAACATCAAGAAATTGCTACGCTACTCCTCCAATACATATATAAAACAAAATCAGTAGGAAGCTTAAACATCAGCAACCTCAATGTTCCTCTGTTATACTGCTTCATATTACAATTGAGAATGAGAGGTGGTTCGTTTGACTTTGGCACAGCAACTTTGTCTACTTAAGGTTTGTTTGTCACAAAAGCATTTCTTTTCCTGTAGTAGCAGCAATTAACAATAAGCAATCACTAACACGTGCAGTTATGTGAGAATGACACTGCATCCTTATGTTGCGTTCTCTGAAAATTCTACCTGAAAACATTTGGTCGTTTCTGAAGAGATGTCCAAATCCTGAACGTAAATAATGAACACAGCCTTCCCACTCCTCCCACCTCAACACGAACCATGATCTGAAAGATGACATGTAATGAAATTCTTACCTCTTTCATTCAGACTGTTCAGCACTGCCCTTTCAAGCTGTTCTTCTTCAGTGAGCCCACCTGTATAGTCATAATAGTTCCTTGGTGTTCTGTATTGATCATCTGGATATCTGTAATACTCTGTGAAGAGAAAACAAGGAAAATAATCAGCTGCTACACAGTGGGAGAGAGTGAAAGCAGATGTTATCTTTACATTGTCTTTCTTCCACAAATCAGTTTAATTTGGAAAAGAAAAAAAATATGATTAGGAGTCAGGAGAACTGGGGTGAGAAAAACAGTAACAATGAAGATATAGCAAGAATCTCCAGCTTTGCAGCGATGTTACAGATGTTGCAGCATTACCATTATTTCATATTTCAAATAAATGGAAATACAACATGTAACTGCCAGTACCAGGCCTTCAATCACCCAACAGCAATGACAACCATGTAGGCTTCAGGCTTTTTCATGTGTGCCTCACCTCACCCCATAAACAACATGTCATCCTAAGCACAAGTCACGTTTGAACCTAAAACACATGTCTAAAGAATTCTTCATTTCTTTTGTGGGAATATGTACAATACTGTGCTATGCCTGCTCTAAAAAAAAGCCAACACAGCCTGCAGATCTCATTTGCAACCACTGCATTTTCCTGTACCAAACATTCCCGTGAACAAAGTCAGTCAAAAACAAGTGTGGAAAACCACCATCCATCCAAACACGTGCGATTTGAAAGAAGAAAACAACCTGACTTGAGAATGGAATGAGACTTGATTTAGCAGAACCTAATCCTGCTTGAACACAGAAAACCCAACCTGGGACCTTGCTCATTAGTTTTTCTCAATTTGTTTTCCAAATGTTGTATTTTCAGAATATAAAACTTCAGATAATTTCAGTTCTCTTCCACACAACCAGACATTAGATTTGGAAGAACGAAAGTATAGAAACCCAGCCAGTTTTACGCACATGATTAGAGAAGGTACATGAGATTTTCAAAATGAAAGAAATAATGGAAATATTTCTGCATGAAACAAGTACAGCATGCCACCTCTTTTTATCTTCAGATAATTAGCATCAGTCATAGTCACGTGTTATCTCGCTAGTTACAGATTCCATGTGAAATTTCTATAAGGAAGACTGACAAGCACAGACTACAAACTGAGATGTAATTGATTTCATTCACAGGTGTGTGCACATGGTTTTATACAAGCACACACAGAATATAGGTGGACACAAAAATGCAATCCTGCCCTTTTGGGAACAGACAATAACTGACATTGGGAGGAATTTTCATAAAAGTACAGCAAAGATTTGGTGTTGTCCTCCTGCAACCTGAACTTCTGCCATTTCTCAATTATCTGCTATTCCTCCACTTAGAAAATGATGAACATGTATTTTTAAATCTTTATAAATTAGTCATTTTTAACAAGCTTGAAAAGCCTTTCAGTCACAGTGGCTATATTTAAGAGACAATTCTGCAGAAGAACGTAAAACCAACTGCAAGATACCACTTAGTTGACACAAACACACATTTTAGATGCAATCTTTATGCATTCCTCTTATTCCCCTCTACATTATTTTAATCTGAATGTCTTCTCAGCTACAAATTTATTTTCTGGAGGCTTCAAAACTGCCTGCAAGAAAACTATAATAATCCTGGTTTTATCTGATAAAAGAAGGATGCTGTCTTTTAAGTTTACCATAAAATATGGTAAATGTGATACTGTACACTGCCCTCGAGTTATAAGTGCTGACAAAGCTGTAATCTTCTGTTTTATGATGAGAAACAATTCAGTAACATTGACATATTCAAGATGTTCCTATTAATCCCAATAAGTATCCTAATATTTTATTCATGAACTGTCTTTGGAGTAAACCTAATTCAGTCACCAGTTACTGTGTTAAAATTACAGCTGAAATATTTTTTTTTCCTTCTAAAGCTGTTTCTTTGTACTGTTTCATAAATCCACTCTGATATTTTTTATTTTAATTTATATTTAAAGTTGGGCAGCAATAACTCAGCAATACCAAAAAATAAAAAATTAAGGTAAGGTTGTACTGCATGTATATGGTGAACCTGCAACACTACAGAGAGTTTTCCTAATTCACAGATGGCCAAATGCATTACTACATCATACAACAAGCAAAAGGTGAACTCTTCCTTGAAGACTCCTGTAAGTAGGATGAAAGATAATTATAAAAAATATACATAAGGAAAAAAGTATATGTATCAAAAATATGTATATTTTACAATTACAATTCAGTTTACAGAAGAGAATTTACTAGAAAAAAAATTGTTATGACTAAAGCCGAGCTTGGAAGACAGGATAATTCATGTTAACCTCACTCCTTTAGCTCCCTTCCATGAACACCAAGTCAAAGCAGCACCACTTTGGTTGCTCTGGGGACTGCTCAAGGCATACAACAAGAACCAGACTTCCTTTTTGCCAGTGCCCTACAACTTCTTCTCAGGTGCTATGTAGTCCCCCCGTATCATTCTGCACTACATGAAATACTGTTGCTGGTTAGGAAGAGCTGGAAAAGAAGTACAGGACAGTTCAGGATCTGTTCCATAAAGGTTGTCTTTAACACCCTCCCCCACCCTGAGCAAATGGTGTCTGTACAATGGCTGCAACAGAGAATTTAAATATCAGGTGCAAGTTCTTATCTTCATTAGCAAATTAAATTGTCTTTTCCAATATAAACCATTTGATTTTCCACACATGCTGCTATACTGGTGTACTGAAGGAAGGTTTGGTCACTATCAACATGGTACACAGAGTAATGCAGATGAACAGAAACTGTACCTAGGTGAACATTCATAGCTGGCCTGAGAATGCCAGCTGGAACCAGGTAGCTCATGCACCCTACATCTCCTATGTCAACATCTTATTTTATTAAACAATATTCATTTTATTTTTATTGGTCTTTAGGTCAAACATTGTATCTTTAATTTGAAAACTAGATTAATAAAAATCCTGGGTAAATACACTTCTAAGTTACAACAACCCTTGCCACTATTTGTAAGGAAAAGACACTGGGATATTTAGTTAGGAATTACAAATCAAATACTTTCGAAATACTCAAGGGCATTTGGTCAGCTCTTCTGCACATTTTCTATGACTAGCAAAAATTACACTCATATTTGTAAAACCAAAATAAATTCTTAGGTAAGTGGATGAGAACATTTACCTGAATAACCTGAGTAGTAGTTCCTTGGCCTATCAGGGCCTGTGAATGAAGAAAAGCCACCTAGAAAGAAGAACAACACACATACAATTAGAATAAAGTCATGTTACCCTACCTATTAGGTAACAGGTACTGTGACAACCAAGCCTAGCACATGGTTGCAACAGGTCTCAGACTTCTAAGTAAAACCCTGAAGTTTAAAGGCATGCTCACATAACAGCACAGCTGTATTTAAAATAGATGTTAGTATATAAACACATTGAAAGTTACCACCTCTTAAAACTGTTTCTACAATACAAAAACCCGTATCAATTCAGTGTCACAAAACTCGAGGAATCTCGTAACAATTTCTCAAGCGTCCCTCAACTTTTTCCTAAATTTGAAAATTTCCACACGAACCAATACAAGCAACAGAAACCCAACACAGAAATATACTGCGTTCTGGCATATTTCTATTGCTTCACACTCCATTTAGAATGACAGTTTGGTTGACATCTTACATGGAACAATTTACCTCCAATACATAGCTTTAAAAGAATGGTAAAAATGTATTCCTTGCAGCAACAACATTACACCTGAAAGACACCTTTAATATGGATGAGTAAAACAAGAAGGTGAGCTTTTCTTCTGCTCTTTTTCACTCTATTTTTAGTTCCCTAAAAATCTGCTGGAACTGCACAAACACCTGCAATTGTATGCAAGATGTACTAATTTTTCAGAGCACCAACATCTCATGCAGATTTTACAAAACCAAAGCAGGCTACCTGCACAGGCTTTCATGATGTTTTTCAGAGGACCCATTGTGTACATCAGTCCAACAAGAATCCCTGCCAGATGGCCAGCAAAAGAAGTCCTATGGGGAAAATAAATAAATAAATAAAATCTTGTGAGCAATAGAGAGGCAGACTTCTTGGGTAGGAAACCTGCAGTGCAAATAACATAATCCAGGAAGTCCTTATGTGACCAAGCATAGAAAAGTGACAAGGACAGGGTAATGCAAATGCTTATTCATTTCTGCTCTGACCTAGTCAATCTATTTTCTAATATTAGTTCTAATTATTCTATTAAACCCAGATGTGCAGCTTACAGAATTCCAACTTACAAAACGCCTTACCAAAATTAATTTCCTCATTTCATAATTTCTAAAAAAACATTGTACATGATCAAATTGAACTGAGCAACGTATCAATTTGAACTGAAGTGCAGTGTTTTCTTTCTTTCCTGATAAATATCCTAACATCGGTGCGTATACACTTACAGACAAATATGCAACATATCTTGAAGAAGCTGGAAGCTAACAGGAGAGATCACTTCAATTGCTTGTGTGAAGGACAGAATACTGATTCCCCACAAGCATTTAAAGTGAAGTCTTCCTAAGGCAGAAAACTCATCTTAATCTGTAAAACTTAGATCCACAGAATTACATTGAAATGTCCTAGTAGGAGCTACCAAAACTTACTACAGTTTCAAATGAAAGCGTAAGTACAGCACTTTATCACTGTGCTATTAATTCAATCCTACTACGAAATGGAAGCCCCATCTCTGGAGACATCCAAGGCCAGGTCACACCAGGCTCAGAGCACCTGATGGAGCTGTAGGTGTCCCCATTCATTGCAGGGGGGTGCACAAGATGGCCTTCAAGGGTCCCTCCCAACTCATATTATTCTACAAACCCTAAATGCAGACCTGTTCCAACATGTTTCTACCACAACGCATTCAAAATTAAAAGAACAGTAAGTGAAAAACTGAAATCCATATTATTTCCTAAACATAACTATTTACTTAAAAATATGTTCATTGCCCATTTGTATATAGAATGAAAACACACAGAAGCATTATATATGGAATAAATCCAGAGATTTGCTCCAAGTATCGCCATGAATATTGTGTTTTGATAAATTCACAAACCAATTCTCAGCACTCAACTAAGGATTTTAGTGAAAGAGTTTAAATAGGCTCTACTGTGAAATCGCAGAAGCTAACACACCAAATATTTAAGATTTCCTATACTCGAGTAGGTAGGAACATCAAAAGCAGAAAATGGTCACAAAGAAATACCACAAATTAACCAAGTTCCTCCTTTGTCAAGGAGGCAAAAGGCCTCCCCAGAAACAGCAGACGGCATGCTGTAAGAACACAGTGCTGTCTCCCAGCATTTCTCAAAGAAGGTTTAAAACCCTGAACAGTATGAATTACACTAAGCAGATATACAACCAGATAGAAAACCTGGCTTAATGCTTATCAGTGATTTGTTACCAAACTAAGGAGGTGAATTGAATGGATTTCCACATTTTCTGTATCAAATATTATTTGCGAATAACAAGAAGCTGAGAGAGACAGCATTATAACTTATAGCAACTCTGATACAGTGACATAAAAAGACAGGATAGGATACAGTAAAGACAGGTAGGGAGTTCTGAACATACCACAGAAATCAGCATCTATACAAACTGGAAGGGACTGGCTAGTAGGAGAGCTTCGGGACAGAGCGTGGCACACGCAGTGATTCAAATGGTAAAACACAGATCAGTGGGCCACTACAGGAAAAACAAATATTCTACTGGAAACACATGGAAGCACTGTCTGAAAGTAAAACAAAGTCACCTTTCACTCTACTCAGATGGAAATTCAGTTTTTGCAGACTGAGCAAAAAGAACAACAACAGGAAACAAAATGCTAACAGGAAACAAACGCAGCAGCTGCAGAGACAGAAACAAAAGAAGAAAAACTGCCTACCTTTAGAAGACCTCAGGTAGGCAGGGATCTCCAGCAAGATCCTCTTGTCTCCACTGCCAACCCTTAAATGAGGTCTGGGAAGGGGTGCATCCTGGCTCCTCCCCTTTCAATCGCTCTGGTACATTGCATGCACCTGAGCTTCCCTGGGTTGGCCCTGCCTGCCCACCAGGTGCTCAATCACTGCCTCAAGCTGTGACTCAGCATTTCCACTACAAATAGATTGCCTTTTTAAGATATTTGCATAATATATTTCTTCTTTCTACAAGTTTTATCTGCTGACATTTAAGTTAATGACAAAATTGTAGCTTTTCACAAGGCAGAACTATATGAATATAGAATTAAATGCCATTTTGGCTGAAAGGCACAAATACAATTTCTAAAAGCACAAAAGTTGTAGGAAGGTCTTCTCCAAACACACTCCTTTCACTTGTATTATAAATTCCACTGCTCCCATATCAAATTCAGAAAATTGAGGGTACTCCAATTTTCTACTTTTTGAATAAAGAATATAATTTTGGATATATTATCAGCCATTAAGCAACCTCTGCTGTCGTATGATTCCAAAAGAGTATTTTTACATTGTTCCCAAAAATATGGGAATATTGTTGATTTCAATGTCTATTTTTATAAGTTGACTTATTATACTGTTGACAAAAACATTCTCCTGATTGCAGGAACAAGACAAACCATTGCCTTTTCTCTTGCTGGTTCAGAAAAACTGACAGATTTATTTTCTGTTACAACTTCACTTCGTATAAATACAAACTGAAATTTGAATGGAAACAGAATGGGGCCCTTGGCTTTTTAAAACACGTTTTTTTTCCCTCTAAATGTCAACAAGCTTTATCAATATTAACTAATGTTCTCTTTGATACAAAGAAATTCAAATGAAGCCTCATTTAATTTTTGTTAGAAAATGTGGATCTCCCCAGAGATATTATTTAAACCATTCACTTCATACTAATGATGATTATGCAATATGTCTAAATGCCATTTCCTGAAGAAATTTGCCATCAAGTTGATGTGCACTTTATTCAAGAAAAATCTTCCAAACAGAATTAATTATACTTCTTCATTTGGCTGTGTAGTTTCCATAAAAATCGGTGTCTTTAAAATGAAAACCATATGACAACATTTACTCTTCAGCTATCCAGTTCTGACACAATGCTTACAAGCCTCTCACAATATTATCTTTTAACATGAATACTGTCCCAGTATTCTCATGCAGAATCCAAGTAATCTCCTCACTGCTGGCACATTTATCCTGACTAGTTTCCATTCTGCGGCATCACTCACCTGACAAAGAACAAGGAAGCCTGTATCACTTCTGTAATTTCCTCCTAACAGCAAACCTGAAAGACTGGTTGGAATTATCATTCATGCACAGAACAAAGCCACTTAGCATCAAAGGTATGTCCTCAGCTCAGCCACTGCTGCAGTCTTCTGTGACAAGAACTTATTTTCATGCACCTCCTACTCTGATGCTACACTAAGAGGTATACATTCACTCAACAAAGAAATAAGTAATGGGACATACTACAAAAATCCAGACCAACTTCATTTTGAAAAAAATAATGGATATTTTCAGATAATGGGATGAACCTTATTATTTATAATAACAATTTATTTCAAAATTGACTCAAGCATGTAGTCACATGTATTTGAATTTATAGCCTCTGCTTCAAAATTTAATCTTGCTGAAGTGGTTTAACCCAGTGGATGGCTCAGCACCTTACAGGTGTTCACTCACTCCTCCCCGTCCCAGTGGGACGACGAAGAGAAGCAGGGAAAAAACAAAATAGAACTCAGGAGCTGAGATAAAACTATTTACTAAGGCAGAGAAAAGGAAAAGGAAAGTAGTTATGACTACATATGTACACCTGAAAGCATACAACAAGTGATGCACAAGTAATTGCTCACCATCCTCTGACTGATGCCCAGCTAAACCTCTGAGCAGCTGAAGAGAGTGAGAGATGAACTCTCACCTCATTCAAAACTCCTTCGCTTGATGTCACACGCTATGGAATATCCCTTTGGCCAGCTCAAGTCAGCTGTCCTAATTCCATTCCCTCTCAGTTCCTTGGGCCCTTCACTACGAATGGCCTTGGCTTAGCAGGCAGCTATAAACATGACTGTATTAACAGGACATTTTTCTCCTAGAACCAAAAACAGAGCATCACACCAGATAGTGAAGTAAACAATTCCATCCCAGATGAAACTAAGACACTTGCTTAAAAAGAAAGGCACTCAGTCAATCTATCAGTGCTAATTAAACTACCTGAATGCAAATTAGGTCAAATTAACTCACTGAATAAGTAAAAGTCAACTTGTTTTACACACTCACGTGCAGGACAATACCACTGCTTCCCTGACTGGAAACTGGAAATTTACTACTAACTATGTAATACAGAGAAAAGTAAAAGACAATTGACAAAACAAGATGTTAGAGCATGGTTTTCACCACATAATGTCATCCCTGTCAAATTGCTTGTGCTTTTTTGTGTGCGTGTGCAGTTTTGTTTGTTTCTCCTCCATGCCCTCCTGTTCCTGAGGAACATTCTCATCAGTAACACAAATCAGCAGTAAACCCAATCAATAACCAGCAATGACTCAGTGATATCCTTAAGCATTAAACACATCCGCAATTAAAAAAGCAGACTAGATAAGAGAATAGGCACATTAGAAAAGATCTCTTGTGGTGAAAAATAATTGAACAAAGCAAAACATTTGTAGTCGTGCTAGAGGCTGCACCAGAGTTAAAACAGAGAGGTGAAAGAGGAAGAAAAAAATTAAAATTTCAAACAAAATTTGTCAAAATATATTCCGGTATTTTCAAATATACAAAGGTTTTGTTTGTTTCCTTTTAATGGAGAGCTCAGCAATTGTATTATGTCGACCTCTTCTGACTGTGATTTGCTTTGAAGCTGTGTTCCTGCAGATCCTTGACCCCATGAGAAAGGAAGCAACTAATACTCATAGTTGATCCACTGTATGCTACGATTTTGTTTTCAATTGTCAGCTACAAATGAACATGTATTATAGAGATCTGCATCCCTGTCACAGAATTTAGACTCGCTCCTGTGCTGCTGTTCTCCAGCTGGGCAAGTTCTCAGTTTGTAAGGTCATCTCTTTTTTTTTTTTTTTTTTTTTTATATTAACAACCCTAACGAGCACCTTAACTTGCCAAAAATAAGTCTATTAAATTGGCTCAGTCCAACATTTATTTAGAAATAGTTACAAACAGAAATGTAGAACAGAACTAAAGGTTAGAACTAATTTAGTAAATTTTTAACTAAGAAATTTATATTTTCTGAACTACAATAGCTGTCACAGATCTGGAAGGAAAAAATAGTTTTCAACAGGCTCTGTATTACTTCTCAATACTTCATTGGTTATGGATGACTCTGTGATATATCATCCCACTAAAGGTTGCACAAACATACCTCATGTCTGACGGGACAGAGCCCCACGCCAGTTACTGACCTCTTATTATTCAAAACAAAATGTCACACCCTGATCTACAAAAGAACACCATTTAACCAGGCACCTCAAAAATTGTAACATGCTTTGAGCATGCAGATGAGGATGTAACAGTACTGCCCTGAGAGCCAATTACTGTGGTTCATTTCAAGGCAGTTGCCAGTTACTAATTAAACATATTATGTTCTGAGACATTAATTTCTGTAGCCTGCTCCTTCCTTTCTGTGGCCTCTGTTAATATTTAAGTGCTGTGAAATTGTCTTAGGTATCAGAATTGAATGTAATTAGGGGTTGCTTAGACAAGGCAACAGCCTAAGCTTCTGTGCAAATTATGAAGACATTTTTAACATTATTTCTATGCCTTACATTTACTTTCTACCTCCAGAATACATCTGCAGTAACACAGCTGGGAAAAAAATAAAAAACCCAACTGCATCCAACCACTAACCTCATGATTCTTCTTCCACCAATTAGATATGTGATATGCTTATGGTTTTGCTTCAGATAATTTCCAGTGTTCTTTTCATTATTCTTCAATAGTAAAAAATGTTATTTGGTGTATCAAGTAAAAACTACCTAATGCTAAAACAACATTTTGTTTATCAGAAGAATGAAATGAATACACCAAAACTTCCAAGTTTTAATATCATGCAAGTGATCTCTTAGCTGACAATTCAAATTGCATTTGAAAAAACATGCTCTGCTGTTCTTTTGTCTTTTAACTTGAGATTCCTTGAGTCAGTCAGGCAGTAAATGATAAAGCAGTATAAACACTGCTTAAAATAAGTAATATTTGAATTTTCATTCTTGTCTAGGAAATGTTCTACCTGCCACATCATAGTGTCTGATGATTAGTATGTCAGTCTCGTTCTTCTCTTTAATCTTTCTGAAAAGCAGCAAATTGTTTATGAATTGCAATTTGGCAGTTAGTAAATTTGGTGGGTTTCTTTCACATACATTCTCCAATATCATTGACAGTTATAAATTATAAAACATTATGTAAGAGAACAGATGATATGCAACTACAACTCCAGAAATTAACGAAGGAAAAATTGCACCGGCATAGCTGAGCACAAAGGAAAACTAAGGGAGGCAATCAGCAAGATGGCAGGACAGCGAACCATGAATTTTATCCAAATAACCCTAGATTAAAAAAAAAAAAAAGAGAGAGAGAAAAAGCAAATAAAATACTGGATGACAATTTAATGATAAACTAGAGCAGTGACTAGAAGAAACTGACAGAAGGTACCCGGAGAAAAACAAAAAGCAAAGCAGTGGAACACTATTCCAGGTTCAGCTATTTCACATAAAACAAATATTCCTTCTCAGTGCCCACCAACTTCACATCTTCATTCCAATACTTTGCTGTACTTTTGAGACACAATACTCCAGTTCTTCATTTTGAAAGTGGTGCTAAGGAAAAAAGCCTCAGCACCAAACTGGAGCCCCAACACACATTTTGGGTACTACCTCACGTTCCTTACACCTCATAGACATTTCAAACTACTTCAGGTAACCCAAATCTCATCTACCAACTTTGAAGTACTACACGTACTTACCCTGGGGAAATGAAATGAATTGCCACCAGCTCCACCCAACAAGCATACTTGCTGGATATCTGCTGTACAGTCAACGGATATATAGATATTATAAATATCCAAAAGCTTGGCTAAGTTGTTAAACCAGAGCAAAGAAAAAGATATAGAGCTCA
>JAOWBP010051911.1:0-14275 GCA_028571105.1 Tragopan temminckii | reverse complement strand
TACTATGTTAGAAGTGATGAGTGGAAAGTACATTTAACTTCCAAGCTAATAGCAAGGACAATTCATCATTGCTAAATAGAGCCAGGAATAGGTAGGAGGGAAAGGCAGAATTCAGATAGCAGAACAAGTTGTCAATTGGCTTACTGGAGCATCTTCAGTAAGAGATAAAAACACAGATTGTTTTGATATAGCTAGTAGAAGGAAGTAGGAGAGGAAGGAATCACGAAACTATTAAATGGTTATTTCCAATGTTCCTCACTGGTATCTTTAATATAGGCTGTACATTGCAACCAATTACTTCAATACTGCATACTTGTTCAGACAAGGGAGAAAGCATCACACTACTTCCTTTAATTTCCTGTTCTTGTTTTCAGGCCAAGGAGGAGCTAGAGGTTGAATTCAAACTGGAGACCTTGTAAGTGATAATGCTGATTCTTTAAAAAATAGTAGTGATTATTTGCTAAAACACAGAAACAGCACTAGATTCCACACTTTGTGGGATTTCTGTTAAAAAGAAACAACATTCTCCTTCAGTACCATTTCTCCTCTGCTGGAGTGAAACACCTGGCTGATCCTCCTGCCAGCTTGTTCTGTATTTAGCTGCTCTTAGAGAGCATTTCCCAGCATTGTCTCTCCCATCAACAGTGTCAGACTTTGTCTTCTGCAAGACATTTCGGAAGGCTTTCTAAGTGCATACACACAAGCTTATTATGCAAATCAATCTTTTCACGCCTGTTTCTGTTTAAGCACTGGGCAGACTTCTAATGCAGAACCATTCTGGTTAGGTTTCCTCTGTATCTTTAAATTTTTCACTTGCAGCACCATTTTGCTCCTGCAAATTCTCTTTCTTTCCCCGCCCAACAAAATGCCATTGTGTTTGATACTCCACCTCAGATTTTTTTTTCCATTCACATCCTCTACCCCTTTGATGATATTTGCACATCAGCAAGTACATAGAGCTGTCTTTCCCTTCAGGGATATGCCAGTGTTTCAGCAAGTTCTTGGTGGAATATCTGTGCTTTGTGTTACAGTGACAGAAAAAATTTGACTGCCTAACCACAGATTCCATTTTAGATGATCAAGATATTGCACTGCAAAAAAAAAAAAAAAAAAAGGAAGTAGTCATAATGTGTATCATTCAGCTTTGGTACTGGGACAAGTGCCCTTGAAGCAGTACTCAGTCCAAGCAAGCATAGAAAGAAGCTTCTTGCATAGCTGCAGGGGTCCCTCTGGCACTCACCCTTCTAAAGGGGAGAAAGAGCAATATCATGAACAAAGATAGGTAGGCATTTGTTTGATCTAAAAAGCCATGTTTTTCTTTTTATATCAAAGGTCCGGTCCATATGAAAACATTGCTACAAATGGAGTCTTAGTGGTATGTGTCTTTTTCTTAAGAAATTGTCTGTAACTATTCACTTAATACAAAGGGATAGGAAAGCTTGGGGGTTAGCAAAACTGTGAGCTGTTAGATAGCCAGTATGCCATTCTTTCTTCCTCCTTTCCTGTTAAGATAATTTGAGAGTGGAATATTTTATTTCCGTGCTCATTGGTGAATGAATAATGGTATCCAATTATTTAATGTCTGTTCTGTATTTCAAGTCACACACTCTTTCCCTCCATTTTCGTCTGGTACTCCTTCAATAACATACTGCTGTTTATTTAAGCACAGTCGTAAGGAGACTGTTAAGCCACTTGTTGATAACTCGCTCATTTCCACCAAGGGAGATGAACCATGCCTGGTGGGTAAGCTCAGTGCTGAATAAGCATACTTAGTGTGAAAGAGATGTGAATTCCACAAAACAAACAAGCCCCCCAAAACACTATCAATAGCAATGCTTTTTCAGAAAATGTGATGATCTTTCTCACCTATTCTTGTTCTCTGTCTTTTACAGTGTCGTGAACTTTGTTGCTTAGAAGTGGAAGTGAATGAGAAGCAGCAGAAAAAGTCAAGTAAGTTTATTGTATCTAACAACAGCCTACTAGTGAGAGGATGCCTATTTCATACAACATATTGAATTGGTGAAACAAATACTATTTGCATTATTCAGTGCAATTAGCACCAGGCAAATTCATTACGTTGTTATAAACTTTGATGACTGCATCCCATAATCCTTTAGGTATATGCCAAGAAGATCTATTAGAACTGCATCAAAATTGATAT
Source organism: Tragopan temminckii (assembly GCA_028571105.1). Lineage (NCBI taxonomy): Eukaryota > Metazoa > Chordata > Aves > Galliformes > Phasianidae > Tragopan > Tragopan temminckii. Next base: position 12,114 of record JAOWBP010051911.1, on the reverse strand, counting down.
CTCACTTATATGTAATAGTAAGAATACACAGAGTCCTCTTTTTAAGAAAATAGTCTCAGTTTTGCTTTTTTTCCCTTTGCTATTTGCACTCCTTTCAGACTGCTTTCCATTAGGGAATGTTGTGGTCCAAACTCTACAACTGTGGTATCTGCGCTCCACCTTTAATCAAGGCAGCACAATTTCCCAGTTCAATCATACTGATTTTCTCATATACTTTGTTCTGCGTGTTGCTTTTTTTTCAGAGAAGGAGCTTTCCCTTACTGTGAAAGGATCTTTTGAAGGGACACAGGATATCACACTGGGCCCTGATGGAGTGGTCAGTCCATCAGGTCCCACCAAGTTCCACTATATCAAGTATGCTGAGCCAACATTGGATGTCATGTTGCCAAAGAAGAGGCGCTACCACCCTGTACGTTGGAAGTGGCCTTAATGTTGAACTGACCATAAATCACTCTCTAGAAGGTGGGAGGAGGTGGAGAGGGTAAACCTGCGACTGTTTTTGTCCTAAAGTATGTTGTTTTCCCAGTGGACCTGCAGGTTCCGTACAGAAACAGGATCCCCAGTGCTGATGCTGAATTCACTGCCTATGGTAATGAAAACGACAATTGCAGAGGTGAGCATCACTTCCTTGAGGAACAAAATGTCACTTAAGTAGAAATCATTTCTTCTGCAAGCCCCCGTAATACTGTCCCCCATAAATAGCTGCCAAAAGAGTGAGAAATATTCTGATTTTTTCTCATACCTCTAACAAACAAGAACTCTGTTTCTCTGGCTGTTTTCTCTGGAGAAGCAGGTTGTTCCTCCATTTGTCTCCATCATGTGCCAGTAGCAGATAGAGTGACTTTCAAGGATGTCAAAAAAATATTATGATTACTTCGTTACATATCTCCATGTTCATGGATCCCTCTTTTGCTTAAGGTCTGAAGAGAGATTTCCCTTTGAACACAAGCTATGGAAAAGACAATAAATCTGCCTACAGTAAATTGTTTCCTTTAAGAGACTGTATATAAATTGTATTAAAAATATTAAATTTAGTATATGAATTTTAAATGATGTGATAATAATATTGCTTAAAGTAGGTATGGCTGTATAAAGCAATGAAATTAATTGAAAAAAAAGTAATAAGAAGTAGAAAAAGAAACAGATCCTTGTTGTAAAACATTGTGTTATTGTGAAGAAACACTTACAGATGTCCAGGGAAAATCTCATGCAAAGAAATGAGAGAACATCAGATTTCAGGGCCATTAAAGCATCCCCCTAGAACAGAGCACCCTTTGCCAGTTAACTAAAAATATGAAGGTTGCAATAATAATTTTAAGGCAAAGTTAAATCTGAGAAATAGTGAGTGCAGAATTGCAATCTCTTCACTGCAGGTCTGTGGGTAGGAGGTCAGAGATCTGTTGCATGTCAGAGCCTAAAGAATGGGAAGCATACAACAAGTGGTATTTCAGGATGCTGCAAAAAGTTCATTCATAACACAGGAAATTGGACCTACTGCACTAATCTCAGCATCCTTTGTAGGAAGTTTGTTAATGTGTCCTGGAAGAACTTGGGATCTGTGGGTAGGAATATTCCACTGACGACAGATGAATGGTTTTGAAAATATATGCAGAAATCTCAGATATTTGACTTAGTTATTGCCAGACCTTGCTGGAGTCTAAGTCAAGCAATGACCCCAGGAGAGAAAGGGGAAAAAGAAACTTCAAAATGAAAATAAAAACATACTGTTTATATATTTGTTTTTCAGGAGAAAAGATTTGATTTGAATGTGAAAGCAGACAGATGGTAAGGGGTATTCTATTCCTAAAGGTTTGAACTATTGATTTTGACATTGTTTAAACCACATGAAAAGGATACAAGTAAACTGAAAAACATGTGTGCAGTATGTTATATATAATTAGGCTTAGAATTTGACTTGCAGCAATAGATGTTGATTATCATGTATTTATTTTAGCATTATTTTGACTTTGACCACATAATATTATTTTTTATTAATTTCAATCTCTGAAATTCAGAAAAATAATAAAGTTGACTTAAAAAAAATGAAACAAAAAAGCAAACAACAACAACAAGATAAAAAAGAGAGGACCCAAAATTGAACTCTTCAGGAAACATGAAGATGTTTCATGTTATCCATAACCACATGTAACACAAACCACTGGGCAATCTGAGCTTTTCTTTTTGTGCCTAATAGAAAGCAAAAGAGAAAAATAATTTAAATCTGAGTTTTTCTCCTCAGCAGTGTTCACCACTAGAGGGAGATACGCTCCCACCGGAGCTGCTCAACAGCCAACATTTGAAAAGCTGTATTTATTCTTAGATTTGCTATGAGAAAACATACACTGGAATTCCTTGTGAAAGGGGAAATCAATACACTCATTTTAGAACATTTGAATAGATTTTTGAATTTTGTAGTTCTTTTAGTTTTAGAATATATATATGTATATTTCATTTTAAAATGCTGTATATTATTTCCCAATTAGTTATTGCTAATGACATAGAATGCCACTGGTTAAGCTTACTAATTTTAATATGTTTTTCTTTCTTTCAAAAATAGTTAGAATATTCTCACGTACCTATTACAATTGCATAAACCTGCTTGAAGGGAAGGGTAGATTATCCTTGGTCTATCTATCTATATGAGTTTATTAATAAAATATGTGCCTGTGTTTATCTTAGTAACTGTTCATGCCACCAAGACCTGGACATGCGCTTTGGGTTTGACTTATGTTCGGATGAGAGGGCTTTTCTGGGCAAAAGGAAGAAGTATGTAGCGAGCGCGATGAAAAATGTTTTTCACCTACAAGAGGATCTACAGGATCATGAAGTATGTGTGTGTGTGGTGGGAGTGGATCTTGAATTTCTAGCACCGTTGTGTGCTCTTCTAGAGGAGAGGTCAGCAAAATGGGCCACATGTCTGTTGTGTATCTTTGCTGCTAAGTTCTGTTATTTCAAGAAACAGCAGTTGCTGCAGTTCTATCCTACTTGACTCTCAGTGTGAACTTTGTCAGACCTGAGGTGTGTCCATCCCTTTCATCCTATTCTATAGCTGGCTTGATTCATAAATACTATGTGCATATTAAACACATTAAATAAATTAAATAGCAAGGATTTCTTTCTGTGTTCAAATGTCACAATTTCTGAAAGCTTAGGATAGACATCTCCACTGAATACATGTTATAGTGTCTTCCCTTTCTTGCAGCTCTGAAATTCTGCAAAGTAAATATCCTATGTTTTAAAGTAACTTAATGATAGTGATGAATAACAAGGTTGTTGCTGTTCAGCAACAGTGGAAGTATTTCTTCTTGAGGCTGGCATGTGGGCTTTCAAAAAAGAGTAGCAGATTCATGAAACAGAACAGAGAGGCAAGGGGATGGAAATATAGAGAAGACACATAGTCACCATCAAATAAAGCTTTTTTTCTTGTTCTCCTGTGCCCTCATTTGCCCTAAACTAAATATGGACAGGAACCCAGGTTTTAGATGATCTCTTAACACATATTTATCCGAAGGGAAGCAGAATTAGCAGTCATTGCTGTTTCAGAGCCTCTCTTTCCAGAATGGGACCCAGGCTTTTAGATCAGGACCAGCCTGGGAGCAGTGGCCAGACCCCATGGCAATCTATTGAGTGCCATCAGTGTGACTGTCCCATTCTCCTCTGTCTAACAGGTCCCTGTTGTGGCTATCATCACAACAGGTGGTGGACTAAAGTCAATGACAGGACTGTATGGCAGTCTCATGGGACTCAAGAAATTAAATCTCCTGGATTGTGTAACCTACATCAGCGGGTTGTCTGGCACCACATGGTAAGGCCAGTTCATGCAAGAGGGTGGACTGGGCTTTTTGAGGGTGATGCTCCTGCATGGACTTTCTGTCACACGGTTACTGATTGCTACCAATGAGGAGCCTGGTACTGGAAGTTGCAACCTACACCAAAAAATTGTAATTCAGTCTTATGGTAAAGCAATTTTTAGGCCCTTCTCTTTTGAAAGCGAGCTTGAAAAACTAAAACAATTGTTGAGGATTTGGAAAGCTCATTCAGCTGAATGGAGCACCAAAAATAAAGTTTGTACAAACAGATATAAATCCCTAAATGTAGATCTCTGTCCCCAGAAAGTTTGAAGCCTTCTTTTGCTCCTTTTAATTTTTCTTATCTGTCTTATCTTTCTCCAGGACCATGGCCAACTTATACAGGGATGCCTACTGGTCACAGAAGGACCTTGACTCACATATTAGTGAAGCCCAGAAACAAGCAACCAAATGCAAGATGGGCTGCTTCTCTATGGATCGCATGAAGTATTACAATAAGCAGCTTTGTCAGCGGAAAGAAGAGGGATACAGGACATCATTTATTGATCTCTGGGGGCTTATGATTGAATACTTACTAAACGATGGGGTATGATACATATTCTTTTTCTTAGAGAGCTGCTTTTACTTATTAATTCTTACTTCTGCTGAATAGAGAGAAAATTTGCCTGTCAGTTCAGAGAATATACCTTCAAATAGAGTGAAGTTCTCCATGTCAACAAATGCTCGGACATTTTTATTGTCAATAATCTCCAAAGTGTATGTCAATAGAACAGGTTGTGAATGCAGACTAATTTGGCATGTGCCATTAGATTCTGGCTAATCTTTAGATAAAATGTGATGTTTTCTCAGGCAATTTACCTGAAGTGCAGATTGCACATACAGAAAGTGTTTGAGACGAGTTGTTTCCACCTCTTCTGACATAACAGTTTTTCTTCAAAACCAGAAAGACCCCCACAAACTTTCTGATCAACGAGAAGCGCTGTGTGATGGCCAGAACCCGCTGCCCATCTATGTGTCAGTCTGCGTCCGGGACAACTACAGCACTCAGGATTTCAAAGGTAAGGGCAATATTTTAGTTCCTGTGGTGCTAAAACTAGCAACTGGATTCCTTTGATTTGATTTGCTCTTCTCTGCTTGGTAGCCCTGGTCTGTTTGCTGTTTTATGGAGAAATAGCCATTACCTCAATACAATTTTAATACAAGAGCTATTACAGATCAGCTATTTCAATATTTTAGACATACAGAATCAAAACCCTGCCAGAAAAGCCATTTTAGAGATATTAGATGGAGCACCTAGAGTAAAAAAGTATTGAATTTGTCTGAGAATCAAATATTGCTTTTTGTAAATTCCCATATCTTAAGTGCTTCATTTTTTAAATATCAAGAAAGACTTCATGGTTATAATAAAGACTGGAAAAGCATCTGGCCTACTCCCAACTGAATCTTTTTCTTTGCTCACTATTTTGATTAGCTTTTTCATAAGCAGAAAAGGCTAGATTGGAAGAAAAGGAGGAAAATAAATTTGTATCAAATTTTTACAGTTGAGGTGAAAAAAAATGAATCACATGAATGAAAAGGAAAATGTGGTCTACAGCCTTTCTGTCCCAGACTTCGCTCATACTGCAGTCTAATCAGACAGCTGCTCCTCACTAGGAGAAGACATCCAGGAAAGTAAAAAACTAGTGCTATCTTCCTTACCTTACACAGGGTGTATAACTGGCCACTTACAACAAACCCATTCCTATAGAGCTGAGTATCCATATTTGAACACACCTGAATTATTCAAGGGAAATAAATGCATCCTATTAACTGTATTGATAACAGTGGAGGTACTTCCACCTAGAGGTGATGGATGCAAGGGCAGAGTGAAACCCAATGCCTGCTGGATTGGTGCAACACATGAGGTGTTAAGGGCTGGAGCCTTGCCATCCTCACTACGTACACTCTGTCCTTCTGATGCCACCATCACTGGGCAGGCTGCTCCTGCCTCCCTGTGATTAAGGAAACCCCATTGCCACCACATCTGAGCTCAGCTGCCTGGTTCTGCAGGTGGCTGTTTATCAGTTAGGCTTTGCAAAGATAGCACAACAAACAGAAATCTGACTGGTTTCTGTCCTAGCAGCTCCATACCCAGCTGAGAGCCTGAGAGAGCTCAAAACATACTTTTGTGTTGGTATTACAGAGTGGGTGGAGTTCACCCCCTACGAGGTGGGGCTGCTGAAGTATGGCGCATTCATCCCTGCAGAGAATTTTGGAAGCAAGTTCTTCATGGGACGCATGTTAAAAAAACTGCCCGAATCCCGGATCTGCTACCTGCAAGGTGAAGTGTTTCATTGCTCTGGCTCTTCAGGGAGTGGCAGGGCACATGGACATTTCTGGTCAGACCTACTGACCGCTGCTATAGGATCATATTCTGGAATGGAGGTGCATTATAGTTTAGCCAAAAGTTTACAGTAAGAGATGCCTTATCTTTTTGTTGTTGTTTTCTTATTGCTGTCCTGGTATGCTTAAACTTTCTGAAATTCTGTCTTATAGATGAAATCCATAAATCTCCTTCTTCCATTGTAAGGAATGTTTTACACTTATTTTCTATGCTTCTGATTCTTCTCTGAATGCATTCCAATTTACAAAAATTTTGACACTGCAGGAAACATGCAGCTGCACTTCTGCTGTGAGGTATAAAGTCAATCCCACGTAGCAAAACCTATGTGCTAGAGATGTAGGCTGCCCAAGATTAAAAATGAGACCAGAAGCAAAAGGGTTTCTGAATCCCTCTGGTCAATGCCTGAGTTATAGTGATGGGTTGTGTCTAAAGGCAATCAGCTACTTTAACAAGGGATTAGAGTAGTCAGAATTGATGACATACCAACAGATGAACACAGAGCAGTGCAAGTTTGGTTTCAGTCACTTCTTCTTACAAGCACGCTGCTTATAAGCTCCTTGATTTCAGTACACATGCTATGATATTAAATAGCCAGTACCCCAGGAAATATTGTTAAAATGCTGGCTCTTAGGTTGGTCCATTTTACCTGCTCCACTACAGAGAAATTCATTTTCTAATTACTGGATATGCTGCGTTGGTTTCTGTGTCCCACTGAAAAATTAGGAAGTACAATTACAGTAGATTGATCAGAATATGTACTTAAATTTACAATGGCAGATGAAAAAGTGGCACTGTTGGGGCCGTATTTTGTCAGCAAAGCCATCAGTTCCCTTGTGAAAAGTCTGAGAGGAAAAATCGTGGATGGAGGAAAGAGCATACAGCAGAGCAGAAGCCCGTGCAGTATGTGAGTACTTAAATAGTAAGGTGTGAGCTTTTCTCTTACAAACCAAATGGCTGAACAGGCATTTCTTCCCTCTGTGAAATGATTCAGGGCTCACAAAAGGTAACCAGAGTGTCTGTAGAAAAAGAGGATCTGCAATAAGAAAGACAGGAGTTTTTTGATGTTTTTGTGATGTCTGCATTATCTGAGTTCTTAATTTTCTCCTTGAATGGGTTTTGCTCTTTTTCTTCTCTCCCACTCTGTTATTTCTTTACTGTGCAGCAGAGCCATGCAGTAGATGAGGCACAGAACTGACGGCAACAGAAATAGAGGTCACTGAGGTCTGCAGAGAAATTGGACAGTCTCAATGTTTAGAAATATATCAGTTACAGCCATTCCAAAATGAATCTAGGTGATCAAAAGAAAAGGAAAAAAAGAGTTTATTGTTAAAAGGTGTTCTAATGTTCAATAATTCTCTTTATAGGTATGTGGAGCAGTATTTTTTCTGTGAACCTCTTACAAATCTGGGGGCTGTCACACAGTTCAGAGGATTTCTGGAAGAGATGGACTCAAGACAAAATTGATGAAGTTGGTGAGAAATTTTTAGACCTTTCATTTATGGTCGTTTAGTCTTCTGAATGCCTTTTGATATCATTCTTTCAACTAGTTTGAATCCAGAATCATAGGATCCTTATAAAAAAAAAAAGCAACTTTCTCTCAACATAAGAACTAAGAGGAAGAGAATAAATAGGGAAATACTGCTGTAGTTATTAAGCTTATGAAAATGCTATTGATTGAAAGGTTCAGTCTTTACTTGGAAGCTTTACAAGGGTCACACATATCACAGGAAATGTTTTGTCATTGCTCATTATCACTCAGACATGTTCAGACTCAGAACAAAGACTGTATCAGGGAGTAAAGTTATTTTTACTGCCAGTGCAGGAAATCAACCTGTATATCAATTGGCTGATCAATATTTCCTGGATTTTGATTTTATTACTCAACGCAGTAATTATTACATTGGATTCATCCTGGCTCAGAGATAAATGAGACCCAGAGGGTGCTTTCTGAAGCAATACAAAAACCACAATTTTATTGCTAAATCATTTAACATGATGGTAGCTCTAATTGCACACATCCTGAAAATAAAGAAATACACGTGTGCAATGATAGAAACTGCAAGATCTCTACTGTTGCACTCTAAGCCACCAGGTCTGGCATAGCAAGTTGTGATTTCAAGAAACCACGTCTTGTGTCATTTCTGCTTTTCATCTACATATGCCTCCATGTAGTCACCCTGGAAACTTCTTGTAATTTCTAAGTGTGAATGTATTTCCTGGGATACTCTCATTCTACTGATTAAGCATATACTCATGTAGCAGTGGGTTATTATTGGGTAGAAGCTGTCCTCTATTGCGGTAGATCTTGTGATGCCTTTTTGTTGCCCATCTGACTGAGTGGGAGCATATGCTTTAGCCCCATTTTGTCCATGCTTACCTCTACTTCATGGAATCTTCATGTGTGGATACACAACTTTCCTTCTAACTGAAGGAATATTCCCTGAACTGTTTGGTTCCCTTAAGGTCTCCCTTTTTCAGGACTAAAGATTGCTTCTGATGAGCCGTCTTTAGGCCAGACCTCAAGATCAGCAGCAAATCTTCGTGTAGCAGCCCCTATTCTGCTCCAGAACAGGTTTTTTGTTTGCTTTTTTTTTTTTTTAGAGTATGTTCAGTGAAACTCTGAGATCTCTTACATACCATTCCAACCAGAAACAAAAATGAATTAGTTATTCATTAACATTTCTCTCCTCCTCTAGATGAAGACCCAGTGTTGCCTACAAGGCCCCATGAGCTAAGGACTCGCATGTACACTCCTCCTGGCAACCTATCCAGTGCTCTTCGGGGTGCTTTAACTGATCGCTTCTCAGTTGCCCAGCATCACAATTTCTTGAGGGGTTATCAGCTGCATAATGACTACTTTGAAAATGAGCACTTCTGTCAATGGAAAGGTAAAAAGAACTTAAGAGACATCATATCCAGGTGGTCTTGGGATGAAATTTTGAAAGAAATCTGTTGACAGGGGAAAAAAATCTAAAACGAGTTATCTTTTTTTCTGAATGGTGAGAAGAGACAAAGAGTTGCCGGGTATTCAAATTTGTTTTAAAATATAAGTATGTGTTTATGTGGTTTAGATGAAATGTCTGTGGCCCGTACTGAGAGGTGGGCTGGATGCCAACAGAACAAAATTTTAAGTAACAATGAGAACATGGAAAATACTTTAATTCAGCAAGGCTGTGCCTCTAACTGCAGGTATGACTGAAAAAATCCCAGAAAATATGACCGATGAGACAAAGTCTGAAAGAAATGGGGCTTTGTAGTCCAAAGAGAAGTGGAACGAGAGAGAAGCACAGATCTGTACGTAAAAAAGGAAAAGGATATTTTGTTCTTCATATCAGTGATGGACACAACATGAAACAATGATTGAAATGAAGCAGGAGAGATTTAATTTAAACATTAGAAATAGCTTATGGATGGCAAATTATTAAAATAGATTACTTGGAATGTCAATATAAAATATTTTTAAGAATATGAATTTGGGTGGTATTTTGAGGTCCGTCTCATGTCTATTTGACATTTGTCTATTGCAACAATGAAATTAAACCAGGTCTAACAGATGGCTAGTTCAACTTCGTGGGTTTTTTTTCCATCAAAATAGCAACAAATCATTTGTTATTCCAATAAATATTTTCCTTTTAGACACTGTGTTAGACTCACGTCCCAATGAGCTGATGCAAAATCCTGATCACCTGGGCATGATAGATGCTGGATTTTTCATCAATACCAGCAGTCCACCGCTTTTAAGACGACAGAGGGAAGTAGATGTCATCATATACTTAAGTTATACTACTGGATCTCATACATCGGTAAGGAAGATCGTGTTATGTTATGCTGTCTCAATTTGTTTGCCTATAGAACCTAGAACTACTCATTAATTCAGCTGCTTCGTTTTTAACTTCTGTATTCCGTTCTTCAAATGCTAGAAGAAGTTAGTGATTTCTTCTTCAAGGAAAGGAGAAATGAATCTGCTGAGTGACCTAAATCCTCATTTCAAAAGCTGTGATGTCAGCCCTACATTTAAATACACCCCTTTTCATATTATCTTGTCATTAGAGGATGTAGCTTCAAAACACCAGTTTCATGGGGATAAATTTAATTAGCTGTCTATAAAGGCTTGGAGAAAAATAATTTGGGTCTTTATACTTCAGAAACTGAGTTTAGTCAGAAAAGTAGCGTTAAACATCTTTGCCTGCTTAGTTGAAAAGGCACAGTATAGCACAGTACTCTAGTCTTTCCTCAGTAAAACATTTATCTAAATGAACACTGTGCCATAATGCCTGCACAGACACAATTGTACATTCAGATTTTGTTATCTTCTGGCTTCTAAGCATGTAGTAGAATATCTTACACTTTTCTTACTGTGATTTATTTTTCTGCTTAATTCTATGTAGTATATCGAAGATGGGCTTTTCCACTTTTAACACTATTTGATTTACCCCAAACTTTTGCTAATTTCTTCTGCTTTTATAAAGCAGAATCCTGAATGAAATCTCCAACTCTGTTATTGAGTTGAAAGCTTGAGATTAGTATTCAATGTGGTACACTAATACGTGGGGTAGCAATGTGTATAACAACCCTGGATAAGAAAGAACCCACCCTATAGCTCCACGTCACTAAACATTAATGGTATTCATTTTGGGGCCTCAGGACAGCCAGGCTGAACTCTAATGCTGATCATATTTGTGATACTCCAGTCTCTAGATAAGGCGTGCAAATATTACTCGGAGCAGAAAATCCCATTCCCAAAAATTTCTTTGAGTGATGAAGATAAGAAAAACCTGAAGGAGTGCTACATCTTCCAAGATTCAGATTCACCACGATGCCCTATTGTGATTTTTCTTCCACTTGTGAATGATACCTTCCAAGAGTACAAAGCACCCGGTAAGATACAAGCAGGGACAAAGTATTAAACAAAAGACAGCACTACCCACTTCCCTGACTCAGGTGAATGCTGGGGGCTCCCAGTCTTCTTCTGCCCAGGCTGCCTGCTTTGTATTTGTCTCCTTTACTGACAGCTGTTAGGATACATTTGCTTTACTTCTTGGTAGCAGGGAGGTAAAATTCAAAATCCTGGTTTTGCTGAATTTGGGAGACATGAAAAATGCAAATGCAGGGATGGGCCCAGGTGGCAAGCTTCTTAAAACTGGAATAAGGATGCTATTCTGTAAGTAGCAACTTCCTTCCATCATCCAGGGGTCCCAGCTGCTCAGGGGACCAGTTGCCTACTGGTGCATTGGCAGTGGTGACCGGAGAGCCCTCTGAAGCTGATGTCCTTGTCTGAACCATGACTTTAATGAAACAACTGTTGAGCAAGCCAAATATGAACATTATAATGCTGTCCCTCACTTTTCTCTTCTGCCCTCATTGCTCCGGGTGCACTTTAACAAGAGGCAGCCACACATGACTGCATTATTGGTGCATTTAAACTCTGAATTCTCTCCTGGAGGAAAGACTCCCTCTTTCTTCTGCTGTGGAACTATCTCACTGCTGACTGAAGATACACCACATCAGCAACTTCTCTTTTTCTCCAGGTGTCAAGCGCTGTTGCTCAGAGATGGAGGAAGGAAAACTTGACCTGACCAGTCGGTGTTCCCCTTACTGCATGTTCTCAGTCAGGTATACTGATGAGAATTACCGCCGGCTGCTGAACCTCAGCGAATACAATATCCTGAATAACTCACAGATGATTATGCAAGCCTTGCAAACAGCAATGCAAAGGAGGAGGCAAAACACGTGCTGTTAACTATCCAGCTGTCTGTGTCTTCTCGGAGCAGTTTTTTCATGCTCTACCACACAGGTGGAACGCAGCTTTTTGAACGTTGGCTGTTCTGCACTACGGAAAGAAACTGCCCCATGTGGCTCAGCGGGGTTTTTTCATTGCTGTGAAGTGGTTTCTTTAGGCAAGGACATTGCCTGGGAGATCTT
>JAOWBP010051910.1:0-14276 GCA_028571105.1 Tragopan temminckii | reverse complement strand
CGCAGTGCCAGCCCGGGCCGAGTCCCTCCAGCCTCCTCCGCGCTCCGGGTGCCGGTAGCCTCCTCGCGGCAGCCGGGGCGGAGAGGGCTCCGGAGGAGGGTCCCGCTGACGGCATGGGACTCGGTGCCCGAAGTTTCTCTCCGGCTGCGTCAGCACCGGCCAGCAGATCAGACGTGCGGTTTACGCACCGGCAGGTCACGGAGTTTGGCGTGGATGACTTGCCTGAGACTGACATCCCGCAAAGAGAGCTCGCTTCCTGCTGCGTGCCGTGCCCGGCTGTGGGCGCACCTGGTGCTCGGTGCGGCGGCCGGGGGCTGCCGGGCGGGGCAGTGGGAGCCGGCGGTGTTGTCGGGATCGCCGCATGGCGTGTGGTGGCGGTGGGACACTCGTGGAGAAATTAGACGATTGTAAGGTGCGAAAAGTGATGCAGGGGAACGTGATAGATCGTTGTTAATTGCGGCCGGTTCTTACCTGCCTCGGCAGTCGTGCCCTTGTTGTGGTGCGGAATGCATCCAGGGGAAAAGGGAGAGAGCTAAACTGTGAACTTCGTGGCAGAATGTGTGCGGATGCTGCGCTTCGCACGGCGCCGGTCACAATGGCCTGCCGAGGAGAGCAACAGGAAGCTGGATTAGATCTTCCGTGATACGCTGCGACAAGGCTTCCAGGCTGACGTGTCTGGTTGTCAGGTACTGGGGCTTTTTATGAGTGAAGAGGGCCAACCAGGTCTACAGATAATATTGATGACAAGGCTTCTGAAAGTGGAAACGTTTTAACCTGTCCTGATAAAGCTCTGTTACTGCCACAACCTGCGTTGTGTTGTGTTACTGGAGTTTTATGTTGTGTGATACCTTGAGGGTTCTGTTACTTGTTAAATTTGTTGGTAAGAGTGGACGTGAATGTGCAGAAAAATTATTCCGTGTGTTTTTGGTCAGTTTTCAGTGAGCTGTCAAAATGACAAGTCTGGTAGTACAGACCAGCATTGTGCACACCCTCCCTGATCCAAAACTCTATCGACAGTAAAAAATCAATGAATTTTGATATGGCTTCTGTTATTCCGATCCAAACCCAGGGCAAATCCACTGTCTAAAGCCGATGTGCATGAGTAGGACTGAGAGACCAGTGTTCAACTAGCGACCTCAGGCCTTTGGAGAACCAGTCGTTGAGAAGGTTATTTACAATCTCACTAATCTAAGAAATCCTCAACTTAAAATGGACTTTTCTCTCACAGTGTTGTTGTCTTCCATCTGAATACCCCTAGCTAGAAGTGTGGAAGTGATTAAAGAATTCATATGGTCTCTTCTAAAATGTGTTATTGTGCTTTAGCACTCAGTGATCTCTCGAGGTCCCTTCCAACCCCTGCAATTCTGCAGTTCCGTGGTGGCTGCTGTAAAAGCTGGTTTCCCATGCCTTTGGAAAGTCACCTAGGGAGATAACTGTGATCGTCCATGCGTTGGCATCCAGCCTACTTTGTGTTAATGAATTTGCCATTTTAATTCATTTAGTTTCTCTTCCTGCCTGGTTCTGTTCCTATGTTAGAGGAAAAGGTAGTTTATCCAGTTGAGCCAGTTTAGTTCCTTTCTTCTATTTATGAAGGAAAGGACCAGAAAAAGAGGGAAAACCAGTGGCAGGTATTGTGATGGTAAATTTACAAGAACTGTGAGGAGGAAACTCCGTGGCTAAAATGTCAACAGAGACAAGGTCAGTTTTGTTTTGATTGCCCTCACGTTGTTACTGGCTGCAAAACATTTCAGATAAACACAAACCTAGGGTTAGTAGGTTTGGGCTACTTTGATTTTCCATTTCTGAAATGAAGATATAAAGAATTGCATGCCCGTGGTGATGAGGAAGTAATGTGATTGTGCCTTTTGCAGACTTCCATGCTCTAAATAAAAACAAATGTGTAAGTTGTACAAATATTGTAAGTTGTTCATGCAGTTTTGTAGTAGAAGCCTTAATCTGATACAAGTGTAGAAAGGAATAATTATGGATGGACAGTTAAGACCTGAAAACAAATTATAGTCATTGCATGTTATTCTTTTTTTCATAATTACCAAATGTCTAGTTTGCTCTGAATTTTTACTAGAAGAGGTTAAGTCACTTCCTTTCCTGCTATCCAGTTTAGGTAGCAAAATGGACTGAGAATCATCCTAGAGGAAGAAACGTTATAAGAAAAAAATCTGGAAAATGCACATGTGTATGAACACGATATCTGTAGAGGCCATGCCAAACTCAGAATCAACCCTTTCAAATATATATACCAAAACTTCAATACTATCTCGTGAGAGACAAGATACCTTTTTCCTCTCTCGATGTATTGTAAAGGTTGTGACGACAATGTATTTTCAAAATTCAGAGTTTTATTACTTAAAAAGTATTTGCATATTCAATTTCAGTAGTGGGAACTTCTTCAACTGTCTGAGAAGACAAGAATTCATAAAATAATCACATTCAGGCTGTAAATGAAGCCTAACTTGAGAAACTTCTGTAAAGGTCAAGGAATCAAAAATCACAGTGGGAAAACTAGCTGCCCTACCTCAACTCCTTTTTCTGTATAGTGAAGCAATGTAAGAGTTGCACAGTTTTCTGTTCTAGCAGAAATTCAAACAGTACTTTTAAAGAAAGTAGTTTTTTCCCTCCTTTTCTCATGATGTCACTGTAGGGTGGAGGATAAAACTCTGCTTTGAGTTTAACAGCATGAAAGAATTTGTCCAGGAGTTCACTGAACTAGAACATCAGTAATTAGCTTCTGCCGTGGAAGTGAGCTACAAGAAAAATTGTCACTGCTTCAGAAGCCTTTGCTTACATGAGAGGGAATGTAGATAGAAGTGCTGTCACTACTTTTAACGCAGTAGTTTTAACACTTCGTAGGTGAAGTGAGCTGCACTAAAGCCATAGAGCTGCAAATATAGTTTTCTAACTTTATTATAGAAATGAAATGACATCCATAGGAATGTTCAGCTTCTGTAATTCATCACAAAAATTTATTTTTGCAAGGGCAAGGCCAAAGGACATACAGACAGTTTGTAAGTGCTTTGATTCTGAAATTGCCATTATTGAAAGATGTTACAACTCCCATCAGAATGGATCCTAACTGGCCACGGTCTTTTGAAAATATTGAAATTCAGAGCTGATAAAGTGCATGCTTTGCAAATGTGTTCGGAGGTTTTTTTCTCCAGGCTGTCACTCAGAGATCTGGGAGGTGAGCCTGTAGTGGAAGCAGATGGGCATAGTTAGGTGGTGGAGAAGCTCTGTGCCTCCTCAGCAGCTTCAGGTGCAGGTGAAGCTGGGGCTGAGTCTGGTAGTGGGAGGAATGCGAGGCCAGATGCTACTGTGTGCACGTTCACCATTTGCCATTGGATTTGTAATTCTGCCTACAAATACGTCATGGAGCAAGGCTATGGAAATCAAGCACGAGTAATTGTGCAAACATACTGTGAATGTATTACTGTATGCTACACGCTATCAGAAACAGTGAGCCCGACAGCGTGACTTGTTTCACTCACGTGCCTTGTTATTTATGTAACTCCTTATTGAATTTGTATTCCTAAAGTTTACTTATTTCTTTAAAAATAAAATACAGTGTTTCATAAAATTTTCTGTGGTTTAATGGTGTTCAAACTTTTCCCATCTGTGGATTCATACAAACCTTTTGTAGTGGAAGGAGTCTGACAGAAGCCTTGTTGATGTTGGCTGCACTGTCAGCATCTTTGTGTGACTATATATAATATATAACATTAACCACATAAAGATAATGGTCAAGCTCCAGAGAAATGACTTAGGAACTTCTCCTTTATGTTCTTGACTGCCTACAGACCACAGGAGTGGCTGGTACAAACCTGTAGTGATCTTCCGAGTCCATTCCTTGGCTGTGAGTGAATATATCCATATCCACACTTACAAGTATGAAAATGTAATCCCTTACTGGAAAAGAATGATTCCTATTATACAGAAAGCTGGTGGATGAACTTCTTCAAACCGCCACTTAATCATGTTTTGAAGCAGAAAAACACTTTTCTATAGAAAGCTGGTGAATATATTGCTTAAAATTTTGAGTATCCAAACTCTGTTAACTGGAATTCTGACCTTTTCCCAACCCTGTATTGCATGATGTATGTTGTGTTAGAGGATACAGCCTGGCTTGTGTAACATCTGTGTAGCTTGAACTGGATGTGAACGGGAAGTTTTTAACAACAAAAAGTTATGAATGTAAAGGACAATACAACAAAGTGCTTTAGGTTTGTCTGAGGAAAAACAGGAGTTGTAAGCATGTCATTTATCTTCAATCATATAACACCAGATGCTGGCTGTATTTCTATGTTAAGATGCTGGTCTATGTATTTTTTTTATCACATTTTTTGTATATGAAATTTGTTTAATTGTATATTTGCTCTTTCTTGTAAAAATTCACCTCTCTTTCACCAAATTACTAGAAGAAGCACAAACAAAGTCCCCATCACATCAATCCAACAGCTCTGCAAATATGTACTTGTATATTCTGAAGTATTTCTGTAGGAGCTAATCAGGTATCTAAATACTTCCAGAATCAGACTTAAGAGGAGAGCCAGAATCCGTAACCTGGCCCCTCACCTTCTTCTTGAAGAGCTCTTTCTGTGGTTTTCCGTTGGTTACTGTGCCTGCCCTTGTTGTTGGACCTTGGACTGAGGTGCCTTCCTGAAGTCATTGGGCTTTCTGTGCACCACAGGGCAGGTGGTTCCTGGTGAAGTCTGGGGGTCACAGCTTGAATAAAGGAAGCTGCGTCGCACCTGGCCAATTCCTGCTAGACATTAGATCATACGTGCAGCTTTTGTAAGCAGGAAGTCATACTTGGATAGTAGTATGTCCTTTTTTTTGTATGGCTCTGAAATGTTTTATGCTTTGAAACAGCTCACTTTTGATTGAATTTATTGTAATTTGGTTATGTTGAATTATTGTGCTCCTCTTGTTTCACAAGAGTTAAAAATTTCAGCTAATGTGCTAACCTTACATGTTATTTACATCAGAAACTTTTAAATAGTATTAAAAATCGTGAGGAATGTACGCAGTGTGCAATTCTATAAAGCTCTTACAAACACACAACGCAGTTGTAATTAGTGCAGAAGGGTGGGTACTCAATTATATGTTTAGTGGAAGGATAGATTGCTAAAAAATACTACTGGGAAGCTTTAGAGGAGTTTGATAATTACTAGGTGTACTCTCTGCTACCTGAAGCCATTGTTAAACACCAAACAAATGCACTGTGTGTTTGGGAAAGTCAGCTTGTTCCCCAAGTAACACAACTTCATGGTGAATTTCATCAGCTTCTGTAGCGCCTCCTTCTATTAACTATATGTATATACATACATTTTCCACCTTTCTTTCTTGAAAAAGAAAGGATTTTACTTGTGGGCAGAATGTAGTTAAACGTCCACTCTTCATCCTGGATTTTCAAGTAGACAGCACTTACAGCTTCTGCATTTCAGGGCTTTGAGAAAGCCCTACACAATAAAAACTCTGACCTGGAAAACTTTAAGTGGAAAACATGGAAATGATTGTCACGTTACTGATTAGGAAAGTGCTATGTATTTGGACATATCTAGCTGTCAAATGTTTCTACTAAGACAGTATTTACAATATTATTCAATCTTGGTCTGTGTGTTTTATAGTCTCCCTGTATATCAACAGTACTTTAGAATTCTGTAGTAAATTTTCCCTTTAGCTCTGCTCTTTATCCAATAGCACGTTGGGTGCTTTGTTCTTCTGGTTGCTTGCTTTCCAATCTTGGCTCTTGTGTCCTCACATTGCTAGCCAATAGTCTTAAGACCAGGTTTGGTGATGAGATGTCAATAAGAAATGTTTACAAATGAAATGTTACAAATAATTATTTCTAGTAATAAGATGTGAAATTGACTCAGACCCTCTGCAGTGTCCTTGTAAAGTCCCGCTTTGGTCATCCTTTTGTTGTATCATTTTTTTACAGCAGGTCCGTGTCCCAAGCAGCATGGCATCGTCCCAGGATATAGCACCAGGGAGTGTAATGGGATAGGAGCCTGCAGTATCTATAACAAATAGGTGCTTTTCCTCACAAAAATTTGGTCTCCACACACTAAAATACTCTGGCCTCCCAGCCTATGTGCTCATATGACACAGATGTGTTTGTTTCTTCTTGGCCTGAGGAGCGAACTGTATCCAGAGTGCATGGAGCTGGTCAGAGAAGAAGCATTTTGTTCCTGCTTTGGTTTCGTGAATCTAAATGTCTTCTAGAATAAGTATCAGAATCTGCCGTATGACACAAGTTTTGGAGAAGTTGTTATCTAGCGAGAAGGAGAGGCAGCGCAGCCCAGCGGCTTCCTGCAGCTTTGTGTTGAAGGTGCTCCTCAATTTTAGGTGGCTCCTTTGGTTCTGAAACCCTGACTGCTGCTACCATGCTGGCAAATGTTCAGTCTTATGATCTGCCCAGAAGCAGGGGTGTTCCCCTACCACTGTTGGCAAAGCCCAGGTCTGTGCATATGGAGATGTCCCATGCCAGGAGCTGATGGCTGCTGCCACTGCCTAGGAAACTTTGGTGGCTTCTGTGTGTGTTGGAGCCGGGTACTTCTCACTGTTAGTATGTTCAGACAGTTGTGTTTGGGATTTTTTTTTGCTGTTTGTTCAGAACAGTGTGAAGTTCAAATGTGCTTGTACGTTCCTTTATGTATTCTGAAACTGATGTGGCATCTGCTAACATCTCCACTGTAGGATTAGAGCATTACTAATGATCATATTTTCTAGAAGGGCAGAGTACCCCCTTCTTTCTTTTAGGATGGTGTGTGCAAAGGCTGTGCGCTTTTGTCCCATCTCTCTTTAATGAATGTGCTCTTACAAAGTTTTAATGCTGTCTGTGTGGTTTTGCTTTCTGAATGAGATCAACGGGGGTGGATTGCTGTAGACTATAGCAATCTTAAAACGTGATAAGAACGAAAAATTAAGGTTTGCTGTCTTTCATTTTGCTTCTCAGCTCCAGAGGAAAAGGATGCAATTAAAGGACAATATGAAAAACTCATGGATGCTTATGGCTGCTTAGGAGAGCTTCAGCTTAAATCTGGTAAGTGACCATCTGTATGATTGAGATTAGAAAGATGTCCAGACAACACTGGCATGCTGTAGTGTCAAATGGCTCAAGTTGTCCACTTAGCATGTGAAAGCTAATTGCAGTCTGTTATCTGTAGTCTGGAAAAGATCTGCTTCTTTTTTATACTGTGCCAAAAGCATACTGTTAAGTGATAGCCCAAGAATTTTGGATTTTTTTTTTTTTTGCTTTTGTTTTGTCTGCTTTAGCTGCCTGAAGATAATTGTCTTTTTTTTTTTTTTTCCTACCACATTTGTTCAAGGCAAATTCTGTTTTCTTACTTGCGTTTTTATTTATTTATGAAGGTTTGTATTTAAACAATAAAAAATCATGACTATTTGAGACTGCAGTCCTACAGAATCCCTATCCTTCCTATAATGCCCAATCGTCTTTAATTGGGAAATTCTTATGGATAAAGATTTGTAGAAGCAGGCCTTTAACTTCAGCTAATATTGCTAGTAATGTAAGGAATATTTATTATCACTACTTTCAATTTTGGTACATTTTGGAAATCTTGATTTAGCACAGGACTTGCTATTATACTGCCCACAGGAATTTTAATGGAAACAGCACGTTTTAGGAAGAGGACTTCAATAATTGATTTGAAGATAATAGTACTTTGCACAGCAGACTTCAAATCTACTGATGAATAGGATGCATTAAAATAAAAGCTTAACAATACTAAAGCATTGTACAGTTCCAACCTTATCTGTACTCATTAAGGAATACGGCATAAGCTTTGCTCCCATGGTCTTCTTAATGTAAGCTTTACTTTTGACTTGAGGGGATGACAGGATTGATTTCCATACAACTTGGTGCTTGATCAAGGAGTCTGTCAAAGACAACGGTGGCATGAGGACTGCCTTATTTAAATCAGTACGTAAAGTGTATCTTTTTGTAGTTCACTTGCCATGTTATGGCTCAAGGAATGTGATGTGGGATTGATCTGAAGAGGTGGCTGCAATCCAAAAGATTTATGTGTTAGCATTTAAAACTCTAGGTCTGTCTAGTCTCTTTAAATGAATGCGGGCTTTTTGTTTGTTGTGTTTCTTGTGGAATTAATTATGCGTTTCTATAGAGATTTATATCAGTTTGTTAATGCAATTAAAAATGGAGTGCTTGTGATTGTTTTTTCTTGGCACTTGGACCTGTTTTTCCTCATAGGAGTCTAATTAAACCTGTTGTAATAGTAAAGGAATGTGGTCAAGCTCTTCAGGTTACAGATGAGTTTCTTGTACATGATGGAAACTAAATATATCTGGCTTCATATTAAAAATTTCATCTTTCATTAAAAGTTTCATATCTGGCTTCATATTAAAAAATGACTAATTTCAGATGGGGTATAAAATATACCTTACTTTCTCCTTTTTATTTCTGTGTTCCCCATGTCCTTACTTCTTGAACACCTGCTTCAATGCCTGTAAAGCGTGAGGTTTTTCCTCTCTAAGCTCTATCACTGCACCTTTTGTCTTGTTCTAGTGTTAAATTACAAGTACTGGTACAGGATTTCCTTTGGAAAGCACTGTTAAAAATTGTATTGGTAATTGGATTAAAAAAGGTTCATATTGGAGGCCAACTCCTAATTGTGATTGAGTGAAAAGTCAGGAGGGTCATGCTGCAATGGTAAGCAAAGGTAAGCAAACATTGTCTGCTGCTAAGCATGTTTTAAAAAGCAAAGATGATTGCCTGCCTGCTATTTCACCAGTAAAAAGGTAGCCCATTTTTTTTCAGTCTCATATTTTCCATTTGGTGTGTAAGTATGTCTTCATCCCTTTAGCTTTTGCTTATATAAAAGATTAACACTAGAAAGGCATGCAATATAACTTTTTTTTTTATTTTTTTAATGTTTGCAGCTGCAAACAAGAGCATAATTGGCCAGCTCCTCACTGCCCATCAGTGATCAGGAGTATCACTATTTTTTTTTTTGCTTACTGTTGAAAATGTGTGGATCATAAGTAATAAATTAACTGAAAATATTTTAAAAAGTACATTCCACTGGGATATTAAAAGAGTGTATTTGTAAAGCAGAAGGGGGGATTCTTTGGAAACATGAAAAGATGTCTCTGAGCACTTTAATTAATCCGTAAATATCGTTACTTAGGAATCCAAATAAATCACACTGTATGCCTGCCAGAGTAGATCATGCTTTTCAAAAAAAAGAAGATGAAATATGTGAAGCTGACTCACAATGCTAATGTTTCCCATCAGTGATAACATTCACTTCTATGTACTTCTGTCTGTTAACATGACTCACTAAGTTCTTCTGCTTTCTTTTGTGACATAGATGGCAGCAGAATGAATTGTACTGTGTTTCTGAGCTGTATCTCATCCAAGATTTTGCTACCAAAAAAGATCTTGCTGCAGCAAATACATTTTCAGCAATGAGCTGGTTTTGCAGTGTTTGGTTTAGATGTTGTGATGTCAGGAAGGAGGGTGCATATAGAAGGTAGTATTCTGACATCATTGTCATGTAGTTTACTTAGTTTAGTACAGCTGCTGTATTTAGGGAGGCACTCTGACATCATTTGTCTGTATAAACTCTTATGCTTGTATATACAGTGTGTTTGTTTGACAGCTAAAGGAAGAATTTTCAAAGGCAAAGAGGTCAACTAAGTACATTTCCTAATATATAATTGTGTTTAAAAGAGAAAGAACATCTTTGAGGCTAAAAACGTCATTTGAAAATCTTAATTTCTTTCTGTGATTCTGATATAGATTTCATTGGAGATATTAAGCTAGCTGCTTAGAACCAGATCATATGCTGCACTCTATTGCTAATTTTGAAGAAAGATGAGAGGCAATAATACCTTTGACTTTTTTTTTAGTAGACTATAAAGTGAAGCATAAAATGCTGTGGAAATGGAACATGCTGAGATAATATAAGGAAATAGCATGAATATTGGAATGGAGAGTGATCAAAAACTGGACTGAATTCATTTTTAAAAGGTGGTTTTATGTGGAATATTCAAGTTAAATGGACAAAGTCAGAATTAAATATCGCCTTCTTTAAACTGTATCACCTAACGGGCAGCTGTTCCCCACAGAATACAGGGGAAACAACTGTCATGAGTCAAGTAGACAGGTTAAATACAGAAACTGCAGCTCATTATAGGTGTGACGTACCAGAACTGCATTTCCTGCAGCAGGTTTGCTGAAATTCCATTAAAGTAGTTGGCTTCACAAGAGCTTTTGAAAAACAAATAAGGACAGAAGTTATTTTTGTCTTGTTTCTCTGCCAAAAAGTTCTTCCTCCTCTGCCTCGCCGGTACAACTTAATAAATAGGGCATTCAGCACATATTGCTGGGAACAATGCATTTCTAACATTTCTTCTAAAGGGTTCTTTACAGACTGTTGTGATGATTTATAGCTGTAATGGGGCAAAATAATGATCTCGTAAGAAACACTTCACTTTTCACTCAAATGTTTACTCAAAGAAAAAAAAACGGTGAGGAAATTAGAGATTTCTACATTTGTGATATTCTATTGCAGTTCTTAGTGTTCTTAAATCACTTTCATAGTATGGTTTGGGTTGTAAGGACCTTTAAGAACATCCAGTTCCAACCCCCCTGCTATGGGCAGGGACACCTCCCTCTAGACCGGGTTGCTCAGAGCTGTATCCAGCTTGGTCCTTGAATGCTTCCAGGGAGGGGACATCCACAGCCTCTCTGGGCAACGTGTTCCAGTGTCTCACAACCCTCCCAGTAAAGATTTTCCTCCTAATATCTAGTCTAAATGTACCCTCTTCCAATTTAAAGCCATTTCCCCTCATCCTGTTGTTACCTACCCTTATAAAAAGTTCCTCCTCAGTTTTCCTGTATGCCCACTCCAGGTACTGGAAGGCCACTATAAGGTCCCCCTGGAGCCTTCTCTTCTCCACACTGAACAGCCCCAGCCTCCTACTTCCCTCATAGGGGAGGTGCTCCAGCTCTCTGATTATCTTTGTGGCCCTCCTCTGGACCCTCTGGCTCCATGCCCTTCTTGTGTTGGCTGGACACAGTGCTTGACATGGGGTCTCAGGAGTGCAGAGTAGAGGGACAGAATCACCTCCCTTGACCTGCTGGTCACACCTTTATTGATGCAACCCAGGCTACGGTTGCCCTTCTGGGCTGCAAGTGCACATTGTTGGCTTATGTTGAATTTTTCTTCAAATGACACCTCCAAATCCTTCTCCTTATGGCTGCTCTCAAGCCATTGAGAGCAGCTGTGTCTAAAGTTTAGAAAGGCCAATACAAAGGATTGTACATTAAATTATTTGTGAAAGTTTAGAAGAGAAAAGAAAGAAGTAAAGAAAAGACTTCCTTGTTGTGAGGGCCCAGCAGCTGATGTGGCTGTTGATACAGAGTGAAGGGTGAGCGCCAGATCTGGAGCTCTGATCACACCACAGGAAAGAAGTTTTCTGTTTTCTGGGATGCTTTTAGTCAGCCTTAGTGCTGGTTCCATTTATCATTCACTTTGCAGCTGCCAGCTGAATGCAGCATACTTTCTGTTACTGCAGGGCACATTGACCTCAAGGACAAACTAGTGTAATTTTCCTCCCATTGTATCTCTGCTAGTTACTCTGTGTGTGTGTGTGTGTGTGTGTGAGATAACAGCTGTGGGCTCCTATTTTAAGAAATAAGACTGGAGTTTGGTCTCCTATTCCAGATGTGCAAGGACCTCTAGAGAGGGCATAACTTTGGTTTAGACTTGACTGCGCATTTCTTGGCTTTAGGTGTTGCTTGTTTTTGTTTTTTCTAAATCCATTTAGCTATAGACATTTTGATCAGAACAAATATAAATACTCTGAATACTGTTAAGCTTGTTTCAAAGGCAGTAGCCCCATAATGTGCTTCATAATGCTGCTACCAGGTGGATTTGACTGGACTGTATGATATATTTTTGTGGTGACCTGTCTAGCGTGATACTTTAAATGCTATCTGCATAGGAACAGTTTCACTGCAAACTTAAAAAGTAACAATATTTTTACTATAATTACAGTATTGGAAATGATAGCTGTGGTTTGAAAAGTTAAAGCTTCAGGAATTAATGAAGTAGTTATGGCTGTTTTAAGGAATGTCTGCGTTTCAGCTTTCTCTATTTCACTAGCATTGTGGTATTTTCATAGTTAGCAAAAACAATTTCATTACAAAAAAAATCCTCTCTTTCTCATGCTGTGGCCTTACAAATGCCTGTACTGTCAGAAATTCTAAGTTGTGTTGAGAGCAGGAGATTTTCTGTGGGGGAGGGTTTAGGAAGCCAGGAATGCAGCTTCTCGCATTCTTTTGTAGGAATTGCTGGATAATAAAAATGAATTGCGTGGGAACTAAAAGAATCTCTGAGTAAATTCCTGTCAGCTAAAAATGTTATTTTCCATCCACCGAATGAAGAGTTAGCAAAGGACGTAGCATCTACAAGACTTAGAAATGGAGAAAGTCAATTTAAAATTTGCTTTTTATAAAAGTTACGTGCACCAGTAACATCAGCATCTGTCCTGAAAGAAGCAATCAAAGCAATTTCTACCAGTGTGTTTGTGCTTGGTACATCTGTTTCAGTGTTAAGTGGTTAAGTCAGTGACTGACAAACAAGCAGAAGTGTCCTGTGGCTGGTAATGTTACATTTCTGCCATATGAGATACTATTTGGAGATGTAACACTTATGTTTTCTCCTTTGAATTGGCATTTTCAAGCTGAGAAAATGCCTAACTAACAGATCAGTTATTATTTCCATCACAAGCTTGATCAATGTAGTAATCGTTTTATTTAAAATTGTAAGCAGCCTGGATCAAAGAGAGAGATGTGGGGACAATGTGAGCAAAAAGATTTGGGATTGAAAGAAGAGATTCCCAAACAAAAACTGATATTTCTGTCAATGAGGGAAACACGGAGAAAGGTGTGTTTTGCTGTGTATAGCTGCATAGCTTAGTGGTGAATAATTTCTTAGATTTTAATGAAGGCATAATTAAAAGGTGAATAGCTGTATAGTCTTTTGGTAGCATTAATTTTGCTGCGTGAGGCTCTAGGAATGTGAGGGGTTGCTCAGAGGCCTCTCACTGCTCCAGACCCTGTGGCTATATCTGCGCTGTGGGTGAGGATAGGGCAGGGCACAGGCGTGAGCACTGTCATTAGGATATTGCAGTGAGGCAAGAGTGGCACACCCATTAGGCAACATCAGGCAAGGATCTTCCTCACCCAGACAGCACAGAATGCCTCAGGCACCCTGGGAAAGGTTGCTGAAGACTGTGGCAGTGCTTGTACTCCTTGCCTCAGCATCCGAGGCAGCCAGCTCTCTGAGCCTGTCACTAATTATTTTCTGTCTCCGAAACTGACTGATAGTAAGGCATATATTAACAGTGTTTCTATGCATTGCTTTCAAATTGTCATGAATTGAATTTACTCTGAGCTGATTAGTGTTGCAGGGTTTTACCAAAGTC
This sequence comes from Tragopan temminckii, assembly GCA_028571105.1. Classification (NCBI taxonomy): domain Eukaryota; kingdom Metazoa; phylum Chordata; class Aves; order Galliformes; family Phasianidae; genus Tragopan; species Tragopan temminckii. The sequence continues at coordinate 782 of JAOWBP010051910.1, read as the reverse complement.
ACAGAAGCTATCAGCTTTCGCGCAAGAGAGCTGACCCCTTAGTTCTTCTGGAGGTCGCAAAGCAGAATTTAGTTGGGTGCGAACTACCATGGTGATAACTGATGTCATCTTCTATTCTTAATCTTCTATAATTATGCACATTCATGTGCAAAGAATTAATAAACTATCAAATTATAAGCATTTGTAGTCCTCAACTACAGTGTTGTCTAGAAAAGTACAGAAAATGTGCTGTAGAACACTCAAGAAGGAGAACACAGCATACCCTTGTTACAGAAAGAAATTTGATGAACAGTTGTTTGTTTTTCTTTTTAATAAATACCACCTACGCTGGCCTTTATGCAATATTGAAGTCAGCAGAACACAGCAGAATGAATAAAATCCAATCTCCCACCTTGTCCTGCCATCTCAGTCCCCTGTGCCTACACAAATACTGTAGCCCTGCTGAGAGCCAGCCCCAACTCCAGTTTTTGTGGCTTACCGGTGATCTGAAAGCAAGGACTCTGCTGACATTTCAAGAACAAGCTAGTTGTTTCAAGGGAGCTTGTCTGCATTTCTGAATGCTGGGCCACTGTGGACAATTGAAGAGTGGTCCTGCAAAGTTGGTTGGGTCCTGCATTGTGGTCACAACAATCCCAGGCAACTCTACAGACTTGGGGAGGAGTGGCTGCAAAGCTGACTGACAGACCTTGGTGTACTGATGAACAGTTGGCTGAATATGAGCCAGCAGTGTGCCCAGGTGGCCAAGAGGGCCAATGGCATCCTGGCTTGTATCAGGAATGCTG
>JAOWBP010051909.1:0-14278 GCA_028571105.1 Tragopan temminckii | reverse complement strand
AGCAGATTCTTTTAGCACTTTTGCCCCAGTTTTTCCCTTGTTGAGAATTCTTACCCCACTAGACTTGACAGAGAGTGGAAAAAATGTGGTAGAAATTTATGGTGCTTTAGCCTGTAGGGGTAAAGTCAATGATATTTTTTCACTTGGCAGAAGCATCTCACACATGATATATGGAAATTTTTGGCTCAGTGTATGTGATCTGAACACCAAACTCTTCATTTTTTTTCCCCTTTTCACCACTGCGTTACATTTAATTTTTACTTAACTGACCAACATTGTGCAGTTGCAATCATTACAACTGTTCTCATTCTGAATTTACCTTTGAAGGTCGATATTAATTACTCTGCCATACATCCCCCTTTTCAGAACTGCAAGCAGCTTTCTTGTCTTCTGTATGTTTTTTTCAGTTAGTCCAGAAAAAGCTATTAATTCACCCTACAAGTCTTGCCATGGGGCTGTTCAGCCATTCATACAAAGAAAATTGTCTTTCTTCTCTGCAGAGTACAGTGAACTTTTCATCTTCTCACCTAACAGTTACACCTTTTAAAGAATAAAAGTAAATATAAAATTAGCAAGGATTCAGTAACAGTAAATGGGAAACATACAGTGAACATCTTTGGAATTATGACATTACAGCATTCTGATTTTAGGAAAGTTACAATTAAGCTCCATTTCAATACAACCAACTCTATATTACAAACTCAACAAACTCAACTGAGTAGGAGAAGTCCTACTCAGTGCACTTAGTGCCTTTTACATAGTTATTCAGATATAGCATTGTCACAGTTCTGGCCTGGTTTGACCTGGTTCCTTGACTAAATGGCACAGGGGGACCATGGACCCACACCCTGTGATGGGTCTAAAAACAAAACAGCAGCAACGAGCTAAGGGAGCAAATTAATTTACTAAATATTATAGCACAGTGTGAGAGAATGCAATATAATACAATACAATTGGAATTGTAGCTAACAAATCAAATAAACAAGAGAGAGATCATCCAAAACCGAAGGCCTTACTCTAATGTTGAAGGTGAGAAAGCTAGAGGGTATACACTGCAGAGCCAAGCAGAAAAAGAAGTCTCATGACTCCGCATTTTCCCTTTCCCTCTAAACAGAAAATGGAAATGGAACAGTGAAGTATTCTGGGAGATATAGTTCATTCTTTCTCTTCTGTGAAACGTACCTGGAACTATCAACAATCCATAGAACTGGAGCCTTAACTCTTTAACTCCCTGTGCATTACGTGATGTTATGATGTGGAATACCAATAACAGAAATCTTGAAACCATGACAAGTATGCCAGGGGACAATATCAGGGCCAATATTGTCTATCTTCATTAATGACCTGAATGTTTGGACAAAGTGCACTTTCGTGAACTTTGTAGATGGTACAGTATTGCTGCTGATGCACTAGTTGAGTGTGCTGCCATTCAAAGGGAGCTGGATTGGCTGCAGTATTAGGCTGAAAAGAATCACTTGATATTCAACAAGAAGAAATGCAAAGTCCTGTGTCTGTCAAGGAATGACTCCCAAGCACATAATGAGAACAACAGGATGGAAAGTAGCACTACAGAAAGGAATCTGTGGGTTCTGAAGGACAAAAAGCTGACCACAAGTCAGCACTGTGCCTTCACAGCAGAGAAGGTCAGCTACCTCCAGAGTTGTGTCAGGCAAGGCATTGACAGCAGGTCAGCAGAGGAATTCCTTCTCCTGTACTCAGTTCTAGTGTGATACATCTGGAGCTCTGGGCTTACTGCTATGAGATAGGGAGCTACTGCAGCAGGGGCAGTGAAGGGGCACAAAAATAACAAAGGAAGTGGATAATCCGACATGAAGAGAGGCTGAAAGAGACTCTTCAGCTTGGAAAAGAAGAGGCTTAGGCATCTTGTTGATGATATAAATTCTCAATAGGAAGGAATGAAGAAGAGGAAGCCAGATTCTGCCCAGTGACAGGATAAGAAGTGATGAACACAAAGTGAACACCTGTGAAAGTCTATATAAACAGGAAAAACAAAAAAAACCAACACAGTATTACTCCAGGAGTAGTCAAACACTGGAACAGATTGCCCAGAGAGGTGATGGAATTTTTGGAGAGGTTCAAGCCCAATTGGACACATCTGCGTGCAATACCCTACCCAAGCAAGCAGTGAACTAGAAAATCTCCAAAGGTGCCCTTCCAGAATCAGTGATTCTGTGAATCCAATTGAAATTCTCTGAAATTACTCTTTTTGTACCTTTGGATGCTCCAAGATCAAATCATTAGGAATCACACAATTTCTTTCCCTAATAGGATACAAGAATTTAACACCTAGAGAGCTGTATTTTTCAAGATTGTCCTGTTGTAAGCAATTACACATCTTCATTTTTTTATGTGAAGCTATATTCATTCAATTTGGAATTTACTTTAAGTAGTTTAGACCACACTTCAGAGCTTAATCCCATGAGTAGTTCCACCCTCACTCTAAAGGTAATGCTGCTTTTCCTGAATACTATCTGATTCGGCCCTGAGAGCTCACAAGCTACACCTGCTCACTAACTGAAGATACAGCAGCAAAAATTATTTCCTGATTTGTTCACTTGCATCAGCCCAAGACATTTCCAAAACAAACCCCCCAGGTGGGCTGAGAGGGTATGGTCTATCTCCTCTGGTTCCTGACTATTGAGTCCCACCATGTCAGAATGTACAGCACGTCAATAAGTCTGTGCAATGCTCAAAAGTGAGATGGGGAGAAGCTAGGTTGGCATGATGAGATATTCTGCACAGCCCTTACTAACCTGATGCTCAGATAAATCCCTGCTGCCTAGTGTAAACTCCTTTACATTTTACCTCCAGTTACCTCATCTAATGATCCTCTAGCAAGATGAGCTATATCCATTATGCCCTATCCCCCATTCTTCAGGTGCCCTCTGTGCTCTGTCAGAAGTCAACTCAGGCTCTGCATGTGGCAGTATGTCCTACCTGTTGGTAAGTTCACCTGTTCTCCTTTCCCTACCATGACATTGCTACCCAAAGCTTGCATAGTTCTTAAAAGAAAAACAAAAGAACAAAAATGTTCTCCAGAAAATAAGACCACTTCCGTTAGCCTCGGCTTACCTGTAAGGGTCAGTCACTGAAGGAAGTTGCTGTAGTTTGGCCAGGTTTGGTGATAGGGAGATAAGGGGTCTATGGACTGGGAAAAGAAAAGGGTGGGGGAAGATAGGCCAAGGCAAGAAAACCAGCAGCAGTGAACTAAGGGAAAAACTTAGTTTACAAAATATAATAGCAGAATGTGAGATAATAGAATATGATGGGATTTGAAGCTAATAAATAAAATAGGAGAGTTTACAAAACTGCATTCCTTACTCTAATGCTACAGGTGAGACAGCCAGAAGCACAGAGAGCAAAGAGAGGCAGTCTTGAGACGCCGTCAGTTTTATCTTTTTGTTCGAATGCAAATGGAACAATGAAGTCTTCTGGGAGTTGTAGTTCACTCTTTTCTTCTGAGACCAGGTAACCAGAAATATTGACAAGCCACAGAACTGCAGTACTAACCCTTTAACTCCCAGTACAGTGTGTGATGTTATGGTGTGGAATTCCAACCAAAAAATCATAAAACCACGACAAGAATATTTCTTGAACCTAGGCTGTTTCCTGTGAAGGAGTGATGTGTAGCCATAGAGCCCCTTCACCAGTTGGGTGAGCACAATTTTTCTATGATTACTGGTATACCTGTGAATACTTTGCCTGGTATCTCCAAGGATCTGTCAGAAGCAATTTTGCTTCTTTGTGAGCATCTACATTAACTTTATGTTGTGTGTTCAAACTTGGCCAACAGTGCTAGTCTGCAGCCATATGCAAAGCCCTGTGAAGTCATTAGGGAAAAACTTGTGCCAAGACATCTGAAGGCATGTCTCCAGAAAATACAGGTGGGCAAAACACTGTGCACGTTATCTCTGCCTTTGATCTTTTACTCCGATTCCCTGAGAAGGAAAGTAAAGTGCAAAGGCTGAAAGGGAACCACAGGGCACTTTGACAGTCCACCAGTATGGATGCATGAGGGACTGTGGCTATGCAGCATGCCCACAGAGCCACTTGTTTTGAGCTCTGAAAACTATCTGTAAGTTTTTGACTTCAGTGACTCTGAATAGAGTGCTCACTCTTAACTGCTGATGCACTAAAAAACATTTCAGATAGTTACATTTAGTACAATTGGAGCAAGGGTTTACTCTAGCTTGAATACATGGAAAACAGGATTTGCTTATAAGTCCTGCTAGGGTAGACATAATGGCTGCAATAAAATAAATCAGTGATCTATATTTGCTGCTGTCTTCCATCCCAAACATTTCACTGTAGGAGGATAATCAGCTAAGACTACAGATGAGCCTTTAAGAAATTAGCTTAGGAGTCACTGTGCTGCGATCAAGTTACAAAACAAGATGCTCTAATACTTGGATTCAAAGTGCATGAAATTGCTATTCAATGTGAAGAATGATCATTTAATATACCAGCCTACTTGCCTTTCATCTGTCTTCACCACTTTCACCACAAGGCTTACAGAAATGTCATTAGAAATTGAAGATCTCTCAGTTCATACACAGCCTCCTTTTGTATGATAACAAATACTTAATTGCCCCCTCTAAGTTAAAGTATGTTGGAGTAGGAAAGAAAATGCTTGGGTATTCCTAATGGAACTTCAAAAATATGGGATTTCATTCACCTTCATAATTTGACAACTTTTAGCAGAAACATCATGAATAATTTTATCATGCATTTTTCCTAACCAGGTTTTATTGGTAACATTTTCTTGAAACCAAGGTTTAAGTTAAATGACTAAAAATTAATGTGTTTAAAGTTGAAGAAAATAAACAGAGAAAACTTCTGAATTTGCCATTGAGTCTTCTGTCAGGATGATGTAAATACACTACACTATGGTTTATGAGCAAGCCCTTCCATGAGGTGAATACTGAGAGGAGGACTATACCTCTCATACAAAGGTATTACATCAAATTCCAATATCTTCATTTTTCAAGGCAAGGGAGACTAAGAACTCACATTTCAAGACCAAGTCAGAGAACCTACTGATTAAACACTAACACAAACTGTCCCTTCTCTGCTATCATCAAGGAGGAGGGACAGCTGTATTGAAAGGAGAGCATAATTCTGTTGATTTGTTGAGTCCTTATGTGTTTCTCAAGGTTCTGACATTACAGTTAGCAGTGAAATACTGAGCTCTACTTTCAGTTTGTCCTGATATGAGAACAGAAAATACTAGATACAACAATTTAGTTATACTTAGCTTTGTACATGTGGAATTTTAATATATCTTTGTATCCTTAAAGATTTGTGTTCATATATATCTCTCATTCACAGATCTATTCAAAGAAACCTTGAAGAGTATCTGTTTAATCACTGATATTCTGATTAAACTAGCCAGCTTAATATATATTCTTTTCTTATAGACAGGATACAATCCACCTCTGACAGAAGAGTAGCTTCCAGCTGATGAATTGATACACCTGGTTGCCTCACTAGTACTAGTACAGATCCGCAATTATTGTCACTGGCATTCTAGTAACATTAGTCTAGAGACTAATTATGCAAATATTAAATTTGGAGAATTGGATGTCATGGGGCTCTCTGACTTCACATTCATGATGTATACATTTTAAACATTTCTGAAGTGCTTTCTTTTATGAGCATTTGTCTGTTCTAGTCTTATAGGTGAGAAATCCAGATTTATTGTCAAATAGGTTCTACTGCAGTGCACTGTTCCTTGCACTGCATTTTGGCCAGGATCTTGCATTCTTTGGGGACTTGGAGCAAATTAATTTGTGTGAAACTAAGCAGATAAAAGAATATTGCCAGCTCTAGATATTTTAAACAGTCTTTAGCAAAAAGACTTGTGAAGTATTATTCCAATGCAGAAAACTCTTTCATTTGATTTCACTCAAATCATTGCATTTATGTTCTACCAAAAAAAGATTTCTTTTCCCCAATCTCACTTACAACCAGGAAACACAACAATGTTAAGAAATATTTGAAATATTATTCCTGAAGACAATGTTTATGATTCTCATTCTTACTGCAAAATCTACAGATAGAGTAGTTCCCAGGGAGTAGGGATATATTTAAGTTTCCCCCGTAGCCTTATGGAGTTTGCATCCAGGTCACCTACGTTCCTATAGAGCATGCGAAGCACAGGGCTTTGAGAATGGGAAGAAAAGGATGCAAAAATATATACACACACTCAATTCACACCTCTCTACTTCCATTCATTTTTTTCTCATGTGAACAAGTGAAGAACCCATCTGGAGATCAAGGGAAAAACAAACAAAAAAAGCACATAAATAGAAGGCATTCCTGGAGCCTGTATGGATTGTAAGCCTGTGTAGCTACTTCTACTATGAATAATAATTGAAAAAATTGTTGATATGGTTTTCAGACTAAGAATTAGAACCACATTTAACTCTCTTTCAGGCAAAGTCCCTGACCATGAGGCTTTCAGCTTTGCTCCTGTTGATATTTCCTCACTGGTGAGCATGAGACAACTCTATGCTGAGCCGTTCATCAGCAGGATCTGTCTGGGATGGAAGACCCTCTCCCAGTTCTGGGCCTATTTGTAGCTGAATTTTATTTCTTCTCTCCAAAGTCTCAAGACAATACTGAATCCTGTGTTCCTGTATTGTCCTATGCTGGTCAAGTGCTCTAATCACCTTATCCAACAGCATGGCCTTAAAAGTGCATAGAACTGTGCTGCAGTTCAAGACATACAGGACTGCTGAACGTGACAGGCAGCTTCAGAGACACCCAAACTCGTCTGTACCAGCAGCAGGAAACAAGGAGCACCTCCTCAACTTTCATCAGGTGCCTTTATGTGGGGAACTGAATCAAGTTCCTAGCTTCCATGTGGACGCCTACATTCAGGAAAGTAATTAACTGGAAATTGAATCTCACTCTTCCCCTTAAATGTTGCAGTCTTCTGTACAACATTTTTAGATGACTTCATGAGAACAAAAAAATCTGTAAAGATATGATTTAATTAAAATTTGTCACCTCCATCTGGTATTAAAGAGCACTTTCTCTATTAACAAATTTGATGCAAGAAGAAGGGAAGACAATTCAATCACTACAATCTCCACTAGGTCTTCTTTATCACTCTTCATTGAAATATTTCAAATCCCTTTTTACATCCTTGGTATTCACTCAATAGCTAATATTAAAATCCACCCCATCTTCATTCTTATTTTCATCCTTATAGATCAAAAGTATCTAAGATAATCTGTGTTCCTGAGCAGATCCCAAGCAGCAGCCCAAATATGAAGTGACGTAGAATAGAAAAAAAAGTATATGCAATAACTATTTCTCCTGCTATCATAAGAGTCACTGAGGTTGGAAAAGACCTGCAAGATCATCACCAATAGTTTTCACTAAACCATGTCCCTCAACATAACATCTGAACATTCCTTGAATGCCTCCAGGGTTGCTGACTCCACCACCTACCTGGGCAACCCATTCCAGTGCCTGACCACTCTTTCAGAGAAGTAGTATTTCCTAACATCCAACGTGAATCTCCCCTAGTGCAACTTGAGGCCATTTCCTCTAGTCGTGTCTCTAGTTACATGGGAGAAGAGGCCGAGACCAGCTCACTACAACTTCCCTTCAGGAAGTTAGAGAGAGCTATAAGGTCTCCCCTGAGCCTCCTCCTCAGCATATTGAACAATCCCAGCTCCCTCAGCCAAGTTAATAACAGCCTACACCACTCTGTTAAAGAGAGGAACTGCATAGTATTTAGCAGATTAAAATTACTCAAATACCCTGATAGGCAGGCAGGCAAATATTAAAACTAAAGTCCAGTTGGATCAAAATAATCAAACATATAATTTTCAATAATACAAATTTTCATTTCATTATTAGGGAGTCACAAACTTCATGGAAATCAGAAACCAGGAAGATTCACCTCTTAAATAGATTTTACTAAAGGTGTTTTATCATAGAGTTCTGCACTGAGATCTCAGGTTTCCTATAAAGGTGCAAATAAATCTGCCCCTTCAGCAAGTCTGTTACCTTGAACACATCCCATATCACAGTGCATTTGGGAAGAGTGACAACTGCTAACTCTTCTTGTACACTTGTGTGCATTTACCCTAGAGGTCTCCCTTTAAGCAGTAAGCAAACACTGTCAATGTTTCAGTTGTGTGATAATATGAGATCAGTGTCTGAAGCAGCCTGTCTGACAGTGAATCTCTGCTGTGAGGAAGAAGGTTAGATATTATGTGGACTTCTTTATTATTCACATCTGCCACTTTTATCTCAATCTGTGAGTAACTCTTATTTTGTAGGTTTTTTTCCCAGCTGCAAAGTTCAAGTCTTCTGCTTCTGCCTTGTTACACATTCCACTGGAGCCATAGATAAGGTGCAAGATGGGCACCTTATCAGATGTTCCCCTAGATAACAGCACAGCTGCTTCTTCCACGTGGCATTTCTTATCCCCTTACATTTCAAAAAACAGGAACAACTTCAGTTGTCAGTGAAGTGCTTTCTGAAAGGCATACTGTTTTGGAAAGAGTAAAGCCATACTGCCACCTTATGTAGTACAGGAGATAAACCAAAGATAAGCATACACTACAATTCACACCGAGGTGTACATACATACCAAATAGAGATATAGGGAGTTTTTTAGATGGCTTTCTTAAAGTGACTTCCAGCTTGAGGCAAGGCAAAAACAAGAGATACATAAAATGAATACATAATAAGCAGTTCAAGTTAAAAAAGAAAAAAGAACAGGGCTCAGATAAGGTCAATTTGCAATAGCTTTTGGAATAATATTCCATGATAATGATGAAAGACAGATGGAATTTGTGACTGTGATAAATCTTTAATACTTAGAGATGAGCAAGGATTATATGAAAATCTTTCAAAATGGAAAGACTCATTGGTATGCCCCTACCTTTGTCAGCTGCTCACTTCTTAACTGTATATTGATCATCTTAAAGACAATTGCCATAGTCTATTTCAGGCTATGAATAAATACATGGAGAATACTCAGTTCTGCAGTGCTGTTTGTCTTGTTATTTTTTTTGGCAAAAAAGGCCCGAGGCTGAATGGTGCCTTTAGAAAGACCTGACATTTCCCAAGCGAGCCTTGAAAGGAACATGTTCTATCTTCTTCTTTTCCCTACATGTAACATTCCTTCTTAGCCCAGATTTTTGATTCAAAAAGAAGGGGAATGCAAGCTCATCAAATATGCCTGTAGTATGTGCAGGTACAGCTCTCCTGAGTTCTGAAAAATTACATCTTTTTCTGCTAAAGGTGGATTTGGCATGCAGGTTTGCCCAGAGAATATCAGCTTCTTATTTTCCTTCATAATTCTATTCCATTTAGTCAGAGTTGTAGCCAAACAGAGAATGCCATGACCATTGCTACAAACATCTCAAATGAACTATAAAAAGTCAAAAAGAAGATCTGAACTTTGAGACTAATGATGACAACCCTACCATTACTGCCTGAGTTTGTAGCCCCATCATCTGGAAACAGTTATGAAAACATACATGCACACACAGTTTCAGAAATTAGATTTCCTGCACCATAAATTGACCACTTTCAATGGTCATGTTTTCTAATAACTTGCAACTTTCCATCCTGCAACAAAACATCATCCTTCAACCCAGTAGACATCTGTATTGTTTCCTTTATTTTTTGAAAGTTATAGTTTTTATGAGATAAGGAGAGGCCAAGGGGAGAAATTGGACATACTGCTCATTTTCTGCTGAGCCATACCTGTAACATACTCTGTGGGATCCTGTTACTTTCCGCAGCATGTCATTTTTAATTGCCATATCATAAAATAGTTTTTAAAGCATTGAACATTAAGGGATTTAAATCTCTTTAATGCTCCTGGATGGCAATCTCTCAAGGTTCATACTGAGGCCAGCTCCATATAATAAATAGAATGTGGGCAAAAAAGCAATAACATAAATTAATGACGAGTATTGTAGAGAATATTTGAAACACTTGAAATAAGATCTCTAGGAGTTTTGCATTTCCAAATAAGCCAAAGCAGTAAGTGAGGGAGGAAGGAAGGAAGGAAGGAATATTTCTGTTCTTTCCGAGGTAAAGTCATTTATTACTCTCCAAGCAAAAGGTTTTATACAATTTAATGCAGGTAGATACAGATGTGTGAAATCAAACCTGTACAAGGAAGGACCCACAATAGCAATCAGATGTGCACAGACTGAGGTAAAGCAATATGAAAACCGTGGTATCACTGTACTCAATAGAAGGTTAATCTTGAAGATATGAAAGTGCTGTCAGCAGAGGTATACCAATGTTTCAAAAACAGTGAGGTATACAATGCAATATGAGCCAGTTTGGGGGATGTAATAGCTGTCTTATCCTGAATAACCATGCAATTTAGAGAAATCTGTGATTATCTAAGAAATGTAGACAGTGACACCTACACTATAAGGGGTGAATGGGATCATTTTAGCTAACTCGAAGATTTTTCGATCAAATTATCTCCAAAGAATGAAGAGAATTCAAATTTATGTAATTGAGTTTGTTCAGTATACAGGTATTTGAAAGCAATGAAAGTTATTTAGACCCTTTGTATCATTAATGAGTGGTTTCAGATAAGGAAAAGCTGTCTCAAAGCACCATTAACAAGCTCAGCAACACTTCTGAAATGAGCTGCAGTTTGGACACCAGTGCATCGGGTCATACAGGTGGAAATTCCTTTTCATAGCACATTTTGACTGTTCTCACAAGATCAGTCAGCCTCTCATCTGTCTTTTCCAAAGGTATTTTTAGTATCCAAGACAAAGACTTGTTATAAAAGCCTATTAGAATCCTAACAGTTGATAATTGTGGGGTTATTTTACTTTATTAAGGTTTATTTAATAGCTTTTTGCTAGGTTTCAGTGTCTGAACTAAATGATCTTCATTAGTTTGCAAATATTATGTCTTGTACTTAAGTGCATGTATTTGTAAGTGTCCAGTAGATATCTATGGTACATGAGTACCGAGAATTTTCCATAATGAATGATAGTTCTTGGAATACCAAATTCATTCTTGCTTACATAAAGCATTTTTTCTAATTCTATTTGAAATATTCTAAATAATAAAGAATTTTTTTCTGCTTCTTATATGGGTAAAAAAGCATGCCACTTGTAATCACTATGCTATTTTGCAATAACATCTATGTCATCTCTTAAGTTTTGGAAACTTCAGATCCAAAAAGAAAATTCATCTTATTTCACATTACTTACATACCAACTGTAATTGCTAAGTTGTTCTGAGTATCCCATAGCCAAAGAAAACGCAAATTTTACATATATTTCCTTTTCACACATTCTTCCTCAGTTTTGAAAGGCGTTTTCCATAGAATAACAAAGACTTCTGTGTTTAAGCAAATCCATCTGTTAAAAATTAGATAATTTAACAGATTCATCTTCTCAGGATAAGTTTATATTCAGCAGCTTTCCAGGAGTAGTGCCTAAGTGACGGCCAAGTTCAAGGCTGGGCAAGCTGTAGTCAAGGTCTCTTATCTACTGCAGTTTAACAGTCACGTCAAGGCTGAATTAGTACTTCATACAATGAATAATCTATTAAAGCTAGACTCAAACTACAGCAAATCTCAAACGTACAAATGCAGACTTCTGCTCTGACCTGTACAACATCTGAATGAATGACATAGGGTAAGTCGGTTAGATACAAGTCCTATAAAACTCAAAAAATAGAAGACAAAAGTCACAAATCACAGCAAATGAAGGGGATTTTAAAGGTTTAGCCTTCTTGCCGTTTGTTGTAGTATGTTTACTTAGCAATCTGAGCATGTATTCAGCTTACAGCTGAAAGATATTATTTCTTATTCATAATGAATAGGCATAAAAGAATTCTGAGAACCTTGATCTTGCAAAAGTAAACTCAAGAGACTGGAAACACTTAAAAAGCATAGTTGGGAAAGTTTTAAAAATTCCATAAACAACAAGAAAGTTCTTGACTGCCTGATCAGATTGAATCAGGGTGGCAATAAATCTCATCAGCTCAGTATGAAGAGGAGGTAGTACTGTCTGGACACCAAAGGAAAAAAAGGACTACATGGAAAAGTTTGCACTTCAATAAATGCATAGGAAAAAAAAAAAAAGGAGGAGGAAATGACCAAATCTGAGACTAAGACATAGAGAGGAGTGAATACAGCTGAGATTCATCCAAGCAAAAAATGTATCGGTGACTCTGGGGAGATGAAGTTAGCTATGCCACCAAACATTAAGATAGAGGTGGCAAACAATACAGAAAACAGAATCGAATGAAAATAAAACTGAGTTCTAAAGCATCCCCACATAATCACTGCCAAGCTTTCTTTGAGGAAGCCTAAAACCATGCTTTCTTTCTTGTTAACCTAGTAAGAGATCAAAGCTTATAGTCCAGAATAATGTTTCAAGCCAAAATGGATTACCAAGGTAAAATCAAGAATCTGTAAACAAGGGTCGGAATATCAGATGAAAAGCCAGAAATGTAGTTAAAAGGCAGGCACTGCCCAGGGATTTGAGATAAAGGGCACAGACTTCACCTACAGATCTAGTAAACTGACACTGCGCATGCTACTGCAACTAAAGAGCATGCGAAGCCTCCTCAGCCCTCTGATTACTATTAAATCTTGGTAGAGGAGATCCTAATAGAAAAGAAATTAGCTTCAAGCCAATTACAAATGAAAATCCTTTCATTCAGGTGAGTTTGCCATGCTGTACACTGATATTCTCTTCCAAATAATAATAATTAAAAAGTATGATTTTAAGCCTTTTTTTCTTTTCTACTAAAAGCTTCTAATAGGAGAAGGAAAATTCTGATCTTTCTGTTGACATTAAATTTGTCTGCAATGCCCATAATATGACTTAATTGCATGTTAGGGCACAGATTTCCATTGCCCTGGCCCCATACCATCAGTTTGAGTAGTGTGTTAAATGCAGCACATTTCAGATCAAAAGCCAAATGCCTTGACCATGCAACTCCTACTGTCAGTCTTTTACAGAACTCCATGAATTCATCTATGACTGTAATGCACCCTCAGCCTTCTGAGTTCATAGGATGACACTGTTTAGGCATCTCATATTGCTGCTGAGACCTTCAGCTCCAGTTCTATCTATCTGATCCATACTGAATCTTCATTAATTTGTCAGTCCCTCACCAAGAAAAAGCCCAGTCCCTCTGCAAACAGATGCAATAAGGTTATGAAGGAAATATTTACATCCAGAAGATTTTTTTTCCCCACTTTTTCTTAGGGCCAGCCTGACTTCCGTGTTGGCATCCCAGATATCACACTGCCAAGGCCTGTCACCTCTTCTAGAAAACACAAGTGCAGCAATGCTTCTTCCTTGACAGGGGGATAGGTAACAGAAGGAGGCCCCTGGCCTTGCCCCATCATCAGTCACAGAAGACCCCTTCAGAGGAGTTTGGGCAGCTTTCTTGTTGGCTCTGCGGTGGTCAGAAACAGATCTAAACAGCCCTGTCTACAGTCAGAAATGTCTCAAGCTCTCAGGATGATTACTTTCAAATTGCTCTCCCAAAAATGCACTTCTAGACAGTAAGCCTCAGTAACAGAAGAGGTCTGTCTTCTCAATAGAATTTCTGTTTCCTAGCTAAATGCCATAGCAGTACTCTTCAGAGCAGAAAATCTGCCATAATGATTGTCTCCAAGCCACAAATATGATCATATAATAATCAATAATAATGCACTCTCATCTTTAACTTGACACAAAACTATTTACTTGTTGAAGTAGATATAGGAAAGTAGCATTTCAAAAGACCCAGAGCCATTCATTTACAACCTTTAAATGTGCATGTGTGTAATCTGGAGTGTGTGAGCTACAAAAGAGTCTTAAATGGAACCTGCCTTCCAGGAAGATATGTCAGTTTGACTCAATAAGTCACACTGAGACTCTCAGAAAAACAGAGCATACGCAGCTCAGCGCTGAACTCCTTTCCTGACAGTAAAGGTTACAAGTGAACATAACTTTCCTACGCTAGGCTAGAACTGGATCTCTCGTGGATCTCTGCTCCGTGCATCATTCTCACCTGTTGATTCAGCACTGCAGTGTTTTAAGTTTCCTTCACAAAAACTCCATGTGCAGGGCTTCTGTAATGCCTCAGTTTAGCATGCACTAACTTGTTGCAGGAAAGCAACTATTAAGTAAGGAGCCTAGGACATACAGCAAAGCAGTGAGGAACAGAAGTGCTCTTGAATAATGCACGTTTGTAGCTAATGAACTTTGCAAAGCTTCCACAAAAAGCAGATGGGGCTACC
>JAOWBP010051907.1:0-14282 GCA_028571105.1 Tragopan temminckii | reverse complement strand
GCCTGTATCCTGTAATCTAATACCATAGTTCTACACTTTTCCCCACTTTTCAGAAGCATCTCCTCGTACTTTTAATCTTAGGGGGCAGAGAAAACTGTGACAAGTTCCCTAAAATGCAGATTGTCCTCTTGAGGAAAAAAAAAATGTAAGAACAGTAGAGGGCAGCATTTCTCCACTCACAAGAACTTCTTCACCAGACACCAGTAGCAATTAAAGGATATAAAACACAAGACAGCCTTACAGTAAACTGTCTCATTTTCTAAAGTCTCCATTTTACAGCAGTACACTTTCACAGCATATGCGATACAAGCATCAGAACTGGGGTTCTGATATTGGGGTCTACCACCCCCATTCAATCCTTCAAAATTACTCAAAGTGAAACAAATCTTTCTGCTGAGTTTCTCAACATGAACTCCTAATAAACAACTTAATATGATCTTCGAAATCACCCAACTCCATCATAATGAGTTAGTATTATCTACACTATTATTAGAAAAGGCTTTCATTGAACTAATTACATTTAGCAACAGGAATCTTTTGATTCGCAGCTTCATTTATTTTGGTTTAACTCACATTGTTCATGTTCTAACATCTTGTTTGACAAGTCATTGCTATCTTTCTATTTTGGAAGTATATTCCCTTTGTAATCGAGACAAGCTCTTCCACTTTTCCCCCCGCAATTCAGAGTGGCAATTATAGAGCACTGCATAAAACAACACTTTTCCACCTCCTAAGTTGTCCAGGTGGTCTCTAAAGAGTATTTCACAACCAATTAAAATTAAAATCAGGAAGAGTTAAGATGACCATGCTACTTCTAGCTCATCTTCAGACTTTCCTGCATTCCCCTGAATTTCTGTTCCTTTCATAACATCAGCTGTGTACATATGATACTATGAACAACCTGGTAGGAAGGGAGAAATAGGGAAATTGATGCCTATCAGATAAGAGATCATGATTATTTCCAGGATCATGATTATTTTCTGCAGAAGACTTAAGCTGCATTTACTATTAATGAGTCACTGAATTTGCCACCCCTCCTCATCTGGAACTGTTCTAAAGTACAGAGTCCCACTTCAACAAAGAACAGTGCAGTGGCTGAAGCACTCACAGGCTGTCTACCTGCACTGAAGGAAGATGAAAGCAGCAGGTTAAAAAAAGAAAAAAAAAAAAAAAAAAGGCTTTATGTAATAAGACAGTCCTACGTACAGCTTAAATTGTTATCAATGCTAACTACAGAAAGCAGTAAAAAAAGGGGGGGGAGAGGGGGGCATATAAACACCTTGGTTGGTTTTTTGTTTTTTAATAAAAAATAAACTGAGGAATAAAAAATTTCTTTCTGGTAAGATATCTGTAGAGAGGTACAGGAATATACTACAAGTCTACCCTGCACTACTGGGAGTTACTATGTATTTCCCAAGAGATAACTAACAAAGAAAAGTAAAAAGTTGTCTGTTACAGAAGAAGAATTGCCTAAGTCCAATATTATAATATTATGGGGACTTCAGAGTTGCTACATAAAGAAGAAACCAAGTGTGTCCAAGAGGAAAGCTCCTGAGCTACCCTGCTTGCACCCCCCTGCACAGACCTCACAACATGCAAGCAAAGCACTCCTTGGGAGTGTCAACTGCACCAAGGCAATAAAGGCACCACAAACAGGTAGCAAAAAGCAGCCACCACACTGCCTGTTTTTCCAGTATGAAAGATATGTCACGCTGGTAAGTAAAAATTCACTGCAGAGCATTCCATTGCAACAGCACACTTGAGAGAAGCCTAAACCATTGTTGGCACATTCAGTCTTGCACAGATGAAGAAGGACAAAAAATGTCCTCAGCATTCATTACAAGGTGTGTAGGCACAAACAAACCCACTGTTAGAGAACATAAAAAGGATGTAAGGCAGTCTCTCTTCCAGGCAGTATGGGTTTGTCACTAAAATGTTGTATGGACTGTTCATTCTCCACTGGGCATGCAGATGGGTTCAGAGAATGCTGATGACTTCTGCCCACATTGACCTTTAAGACAGCAGCCCTCAGTTACACTTTCACTAAGCATATCCTTCCCTCCTCCACGCCCAGGATGCAGCAGTGACCGGTCAACAAAATTACCACTATGTTAATATTGAGTAATATTCACTGACAGTGTATCAAGCTATGATTGAGAATCAAATAAACAAAAAAAGTGAAAAGAAAAGCAAACCTCACATTAAAAAGCCCTGGTGAAACTTACTGCATTTGCAAATCAAGTCCTGTGCCCACCTGTGAAACAGAACCAACAGTGGCATATGAGAAAAATCAGCCAGCGAGTTCAGCCTCCTGAAATAGCATTTGAATAAAGAGAAAACCCTACTTGGATATTGTTTTTGAGAGGTTTTTTTGCGCAAGGGGTTGGGCTGTCCTTTTTTTTTTTTTTTTTTTTTTTTTTTTTTTGTGGGTTTATTTTTTGAAGAAACCTAAATACCCTGCCTGCTGAAGGAATCGTGCTGGAGACCATATGCCCAACTATGAGCAACCCTACATTTATTCACCCACTCTTTTCTCCCAGTTTTCATTACAACAGGAAACTGTGCCAGAGCTGCTCACTCTGAGGGTCCGGATTCATGAGCAGCAGCCAAAAAGACCAAACATTTCAATTCTCCTGCAGAGAGAATAGTTGTTCTCCTCCCTTCTCCTTCCAGAAATGTTGATCTGTTAAACCCTATCATTTTACCTGTCTTTTCAGCTGCAGCTGAGCCAATTTAACTGCTCCATACACTACAATTCTCTATTCCAGCAGATACCTTTTCATAGTGCTCAGCAGACTTCTCCATGAGCTGCTTTAACTCATAATCACCAGAAAAGCATGTTGCATTCTACTGGGCTTCCAGCACACGAGCAAGAAGCTGGAAGCATTCTCACTTGCAGGAATCCGATACATCAGGCCACTGTCACACCTGAAGCTACAGACTGAATTCTTCTCCCACAGTAAGGACAAATAGCAAAGCAAAACTGATTGGGAATAAACACTTCATTTCGTTACTCCCATTAATCCTATCCAAAGGAAAAAAAAAAAAAAAATCACTCAAGCTGAAATCACCAGCTCCTCTGACAAACTCACAGAGTTCCAGAAGTGAGTTCAAAAAATGCTTTGAAGGAATCTTTTATATAGGACAGATTTTTCCCCTTTTGCTGCATTCAGCATCTTTTCCAAATATATTCCACACCACAATCTCAGACAGTACACACTGGTATTTTATAGCCATTTGTTGCTAATCAAACACATCTAGAACTCATGCAATAACCAGATGTAACTAATTTCCACTACAGATAAGTAAGTACCAACTTGAGGACAAAGACTTAAAATCTTCTGGCAACATTCATCAGCTTCATATAGACACACCAAGAGTTGGCTCAACTACCCCATGTCTTCAGTCAAACTAGAACAAGTACAAACTTCGCTGATGCATGCCTGTCTGAAGAACTATGCAACTCTATTATATTTATCAATGAAATGATCAAGTTAAAGCTTCTATATATTTCAGTCATTTACAAAGAATAAGGAAACACATGTACTAGGATATGTGCATATGCGCATATGAAGCACAAGACTGATACCTTTGTCCTGTATTTTATGTGAGATGGACAAGTCCATATAAAAGGGAGCCACCCAAGTTTACTAAATACAGAGCAATTGCCTCTCACACAGGTTTCTGGGCCAGGGCATTGGTGGCTGGTAGAATATCACGTCAACAGAAAGATGATGATTTAAGAAAAACCCTTTAAAGAGAAGTTAAGTGGACAAGGCTTACTGTATCTTTGTAATTGATATACAGTGAGACATTTTCCTAATACTTGCTTTAGCCTATTTTCTTATGCTTTCTTCATAGTGCTTTTCAGATTTTATGCTTCAGATTGCTCTATCATTTCCATTGCTGTCACTCTGTGTCATCTTCAACTTCTTCCTCACTCCCAGTGTCTTCAGTCATCTCATCATCTTCAAACCTATTCATCCACAGAACTCACACAAGTCACCTTTCAGTTCTGTCCATGCAATCTGAAATACAGTATTTTATTTTTTTTTAAGATCTTTAGCTCCAACTTTTGGATTTAACCAATCTCTCACTGGTTCATGTTACCCTGGACTTCTTTATTTGCTATTAAGAGTCAGAAATACGAACCCTGGCCAAAGTCCAACCTGAGCAATGAAAGTTCAAGTAGCCTCTACAAACACAACAAATACCTGCAGTGGGGATATAATTTTTCCCAGCATGACTACGAGTTCAGTATTCTCTCCTTGTATTCCTCATCTTTTTTGTCAGATACCCTTTAAGTCCACCTACAGTATACATTCCTCACTCTTAACAGCACACCTCATCTCCTATTCCGAATGCCAATGAGCCAATCCCTCAGTCTGCAGGCAGCCATCCTTCGTTCTGACACCTACCAGCCATCCTAGCAGGCAGCTGTTTCTTTGGCATTGCTTTATATTGCAAGATTACATACAGTAGCAGTTTCATACCATCTGCCAACACTGCCAATATTACTGTGATGCACAGGTTTTTTTTCTTTCACTTCCCAAAGTTTTTATGACGACTGATTCTGCACCCATTTCTTCAACATTATAACCAGATGGCATATCAAAGCCAAGTGGTATCTTATTTGCACTACTCAATTGGCTCAGCAGACAACCATGTTCTATAGGCAACTCAATACATTTGGAAATCTATTTGTTCTTAAGTGAAGACAAGAAATGGTTGCAAGACGAAATTATAGATGTCAACTTTGAAGGGCTGTTGTGGACTATTTAACAGTCATAGTGTTTGAGCTTTTGATGCATTTATTTCTCATGTAACTGAGTTTCTATCTCTGTAATTTTAAATTCACAGAGTTCTAGAATTTGCTCCTTTGGGCCCAGACAGTGATTTCTGCATCACGTTTATACGTGAAAGCTTATATAGCAATTGTTTCCATTTTTACAGCCTTGCCTCCATTGCTTCGTGTTTCCTTCCATCATTAGAGTCTACCCACAGTATCTCCAAAAATTTAAGGTTCACAATGCAACTTCTCCTTACCTCCTCTCATAGACTTTGTTATAACATAGCTGAAATACTGTGGCAAGTCCTGTGGAAAGTCACCAAGAAAGTGAAAAAATTGGAGCACAATGAGGAAAGATTTAGGGAACCTGGAGAAACAAAAGCTTCAAGCAGAGCTAGCAGCAGCCTTCTTACACCTAAGAGGAGTTTAGGAAGAAAACCAAAATTGGCTCTTTGTAGTGCACTGCAGGAAGACAGACAGTGTTCAAACAGATAGGGTGAGGGCAAATGAGGGGGCTACCGAAGGCGTTAAAAGAAAAGAAAACAGCCTGTATTTATGAAAAAGAATTAATCCTCAGATCACACTTCCAGAAAAGTTGCCAAATCTCAGTTGCTAGGTGTTTACAAGCCCTAACCAGCCAAAGCCCTAAGTGACCCATTTTGAGTTTGATGGTTGGGTGAGGTCTCTTCCACAGGGGAGATCCTGTACCTGTAGGCAGCAGGTGAGGAGTAACAGGAGGTGCGCTCCATGCTTGGGCTCCACAGAGCCTCCTGCCTTGCACAGCCACATCTCTGCTGGCCCAGGTGACCAGCATTTTCAGAGACTCCTGATTTAACAACTTGGGGAGGGAAACAAAACAGAAAGCAAAAAATAGAAACCTTCAGCTTTCTCTTCGGTACTAAGCAAACAGATCATACATGCTCACCCCCTTCTGAAGATACCACATTTTGGCTACTGTCAGAAACAAGGTGCTGGACCATATAGACAGTACTGTGGGGCTGTCCAAGCAGCACACTTCCTGGGGTTTTGAAACAAACTGTATGCAACAATTATTCTTTTGCACTTCTGCCTTATGAGGAATATTATTTGAAGAAATTTAAAATCAGATGTTTATATTTAATGATTTTACTGAATATATACAACTGAGCGAGCAAGTTAACAAAGACTGCCCAAAAACTGCTCTTCTGGAAAAAAAACAAAATATACAGATACGAAAAACCATTAAGTGTCATGTACTCATTTAAAACTGTTACTTAAATAAAGTCATTACTGTAAGCGCAGCCCACGTGCCTGATCTTAATAGTATCCATGGTTGCAGTGATGCAAATTTGCCTACCTACATCAAACCAAATGTGCCCACATAAGGAGAGAAAAAAAGCCCTGCATTAATCAGTGTTCTTTGCACTGGTTGAGTGTGAAGAAAAGCAGTAGTTTAAGGACTTATTTTCCCATCACAAACAGAGCTTCATTCTTAATTAAATACAGTACAGTGATCAAAGATCAAATTAGGAAAGATCTCTCAAATTCATTAAAAAAGAAAAAAAAAAAAAAAATGTATCTTCCTGACCAAATTCTCTACTTTGCTATACTGAAATAAAAAGTAACAATGAATCATTTCAAGTATTTTTTCACTCAGTTAGGAGGAAAGGGAAGTATTTAATAGTACTTCTAATCGTATCATGCATTTCTTTAATGCTGATCTCAAATGTCACATGCATTAATTTACATCAGACAAGTAGTTTTGCACACAACATTAAGGAATGTATTTTTTATTAGATTACAGCTTTCGAGTCATCAGACGCACTGATATTCACAGAGAAGTACAAAGTACTTTTATAAGCTTCATTTTAAATGAACAGATGAAGACGCCAGGCAGTACAGTAACATTTAGCTAACTGAGGCCAGAACCTCATGTTAAACAGCCAGGAAGGATTAAGAGGTGGTAGGTAACTCCAGGTGGAGATGCACGATCACCTAAGCCAATCTAAAGACTTCTGTTGGAGAGAGGATGATCTCTTCCTCTTCCGTGCAGCGCTGCTGTGAACAGCCGGACTTGTGTAAGCGTTAGTTCTCACAGGGCAGTGCTGGCTGAAACACAATTCTGCCTTGCCAGAATCAATTTTCAAATGTCTTAACTTTTTGTATGAATCATTTTTCTGCTCACTAGGTCATCTGATCTAGGTCTAGATCATCATCTGATCCTAATCCCTAATCTGTACCTAAAGGAGTAAAGCAGCAACACTAAGAACACTAAAAACTATTGTAATCAACCAAACCTGTGATTTTAAAGGATAGGTTTCACTTCCAAAAATCCAACAGCTTGGACACCAGAAAGATTTCTTTGCTGGTGACAGATGAGGTAACCTCACCCATTCCAATCAGCCTGTGCTTCTCTCCATCAAACGGACTCATAAGCACCCTTACCTTGGATCTTATAAGAGCTATCCTCAAATCCATGCATTATTCTTTAAGATGTTTAGTTTCATTCTATTCCATGAGAACATGCTTCTGAACAAGCTGTATTGTCTCAAATTACCTAAAAATAACACCAGAAGCCAGACTAGATTGTTAAAAGTTTAACCCTGCAATTACTCAAATATCCAGGGAAAAGGGAGCAACATAGGAAAACAGTTTACCAATAACAAGAAAAATAAAAACCTTCAAGACGACAACAAAATAAGGATTCTCACCCTATCCACATTTCACAAGCACACATTAATATACTATCCATTTATGCATCAGATTTTACCTTTACCAGTTACATGGACCGCATTAAAAAATCACAAACAAAACTTCTTTCTAGCACAGAAGTAATGGCACTAAGCTATTTGGGTGCCTCCATCTCAAAGCAGCAAGATGTCCAAATTAGAGAACATATGGGAATATATCCATTCCTAGCAAGACTTCCTAAATTCAGCATCTTTCCTTTTAAACATGTCCTGATAATGGTTATGTAAAACATCACTTAGAATTCCACACTACAGAACAAAAAGCAAACTATTACATTAGCACATTTAATGAGTGAGTTCTATAGGAAAGAATCTTACTGCAAAATGACAAAAACAAATTCATCACTCTACTTCATATGAGTTTTTCAACCTGCATAATCAGCTCTGACAAGAATTATGTTCTGTGACTGTTCTTAGCAACAACTACAGAATGTACATTCACAATTGGTGCATTTAAAGTTAAAAAAAAAACAACACTAGAATACCATCAAGATGTTCTCATTACAGGGAGACAAAATTGAAAGAGAGGTTCAAGAACTTTTAAGATCACAAGTATTAATCAAAAGCTTTATGATCTTACCTTGGTCGTCACAATGCATAAACAATCCATTGTTTCAGCATAGCAGGTATTTTTCCAAACATTTAAGAGGCTTATTTTCAGTCCCAGCTAAAGATCATCTCAAATGAGAAGCACTCTTACTGAATAGTCAAAACAGTCGAATGTGAGCCAGGTTCCCCTTTGGATTCATTCAGAGGTAGAAATAACGTGAAGAAAAAGAAAGAGCAAGCTAAAATACAAATGCTGGAAGTTTCATGAACGATTCTTAACCTATTTTGAGTACCTACGTCTGAAAAACTCGAATTTATCCTTGAAAATATCTTACAAAAGATGTCAAATCTCATTCCATACCAGTTAAGTGCCTCCTCATAGTCTGTTTCACATACTCCTCTTTCAGGATTACCTAACACATGAGAGTCATAGGGATTCATTTGATGAAATGCACTACGAAATTATTTTACAGCAAAAAATCTCAGTTCAGCTTCTCTTAGCTTGTTACAATTTCTAAAATTAAGCTTTTGTTCAAAAATAGTTAAGGTTGCAAGCAAGCATTTTTCCTCTAACATCATTTCAGCATTTGCAAGCTGCAAAACAACTGATTT
Source organism: Tragopan temminckii (assembly GCA_028571105.1). Classification (NCBI taxonomy): domain Eukaryota; kingdom Metazoa; phylum Chordata; class Aves; order Galliformes; family Phasianidae; genus Tragopan; species Tragopan temminckii. The sequence goes on along the minus strand of JAOWBP010051907.1, from coordinate 5,603 downwards.
CTTAAGCAGTAATGAATGGAATATTCCACGTAGAACAGGGAGAGAAGAAAGTGGCAAGGAAAGAGTAATGCATATTGCAAGAGAAACGCTATTTTGAGCCTTGAATTAACCTAGAATTTCATTTCCTTTTGTAATGCTGTAATGCAATGACAAGGCAAAGTTTGTATGCACAAGCATAGCCTTCTCAGCCTGATTAACACAGCTGGGAAAAGTCAAACATTTGCACACACACAAAAATCAGTGTGTACTGTGAAACACTAACCTGGCAGTTTCATGCACAAATTAGAACCTTGCTATATTAATCTAGCACACACAGCATCAGAAGCAACCAGTTAACCTTCAGGTCAGTTATCCTCTCCCATTAGGTCTCTCCCCTCCCCTCTGCTGCAGATACAGGGAAGCATTTTGGAAAAATATATCAACAGACAATTTTAAACTTAAACTCTCATGTGTATTATTTTGTGTTTAGCCTACAATATACAACCAGACAAATCAATGGTATTTTGCGTCACCAAACAAGTCTAAAACATTCCAGGTATCTACCCAGAGCATTCTCACAATACCGTTTCACTTTAAAAACAGGTTCCAGAATCAAGTCCAAGCAGCCCCTGGTATGCATTGCATTAGTACGAGACTGTTCTCTCTCCTTTTTCATCCTTCAAAGAGCCATTCTTCACATCACATCATCTGGAACAATAAAGCTTAATTCACTCTGAGCCCTCTGGATGCCCGCAAGAGGCTGTGCCAGCACCTACCAGGCTCAGTGCTGCGCTTGTCCCCACACTTGCTAGCCAGAGCACCGCACCAAGCAGCAGCCCACCTGCTGCTGCAGTCACCCCCAGCTCACACAAGCCTTGGGTTAATGCAGCCACTGCTCACACAGTGGCATCATGGCCACGGGCGTGTGCCATGATGAGACCTTGACTTTGAGTGAGGCATACACACCCATGTCTTATAGCCAAAACCAGAATTAGTTTTGTTTCATGTGAGTGTCTCAACCAAAGCCTAGCTCTCATGGAAGTGGCAGGGCTGAGGGAGCACAGGCATTACAACAGAAGCACCACATGTTGAATAGTATCAAATAGAGGCTGGTAAGCCTGAGCTCACAAGAGCTATGAAGCCAAACAACAGCAATGCTGTTTTCCCCTCAGCAGATATACAAGTAGAAAAATTCCGCAGTTTTACTCCACTGGACCCGCTGGCTCTGCCCTGTTATACACTGGGGAGAAGAAAAAAAGCCAAAAGAGAAGAAGTTAAGAAATAAGGAAACTATTATTCCTAAGATTAAACATTTTATTTTGCAGACAAATGGTGCTTTTATAGGACATGGGAGAAAAGAAGGACACTAGAAAATAATTTTCCCATTTCTAAATTACTAAGATAAAATCATTAAGCAAGAAAAGCTTGCTCACGTGCAAGCAAAAAAAATACTCAGCTCAGCTTAAATGGGATGTCAAGTTTTATCTTACATCATTTGGCCATCAAGACCAGGATTTCTATCTTGCACGTCGAAATCAAGGCAGAGATTCACACTGTCTCTGCTGTCTTGGAACCAGTTCTAGTACGAACACCAGGTGAAGCTTTCCCACTGCAGAGATAAACATGCATCTTTCAGATTGATGTAAGACTCAACCCAGACAGAAGAAATTTAAAAATTCTGAGTTCAGAAAACAGAGAAGCAAAGCAGCAGCCAAGCAGCTGGAACCCTCCTTTGTCAGAAGAAAAAACAGGCACACAGCTCAATGCTTTCAGGATACTCCTTGTACAAAATATCCTTGAATCCCCCAAGTCTTCTGAGAAGACTGATTGCTCAGGTGCTTTGAGCGGAGAACTTCATAAAGCACAAGGGTACAAAACCAAGAGAAACTGAGCAAATGCCTATTTAGGTGGCTTAGCACACATCTAGAAATGTCTCTTAATGCCTAGCCTAAGGCACACAGCCCACACGTGTGCTTCTTGTACAAACTTCAATTCAGGAGCTCCCAATGGTGCACAAGCTCTGCTTGTCCATCAGTCATGCTGTGTATCAAGGGCACAAATCAGTGACCTCTCTCATCACTCAAATTTCTCTCAGCCATCCTGCTCTCAGATTAAGCTTACACAACCTAATTGTGGATACAACTGATTTATTCAGAGGTGCTTTCCTCTTTTTTTCTTTAAATTCTTGTCTTCTCTGGGAATCCTTTAGAACTACGGATCATCACCTTCCCACTCACTGTCATCTTTTTACCAAGACCAGTGGCCAACTTGTCACAAAAGGCACCTAACTATTCAGACCCACTATTCATATGAACTGTGCTAAAGCGAGCAATTCAGAGAGCATGAAGAGGCATTGCTTGGTTGAGGTTTCAAATGGATGAAAAAATTATTTATCAGTAAATGAATGTAATCATGGGGCAAGTCCACACAGAATGGAAAGATACCGATCACACATACCGTAGTGGCAAAGCAAGACATTTTGTAGCAAATACCAATGCACATTTTCATAAATCCAATACACAGATGGATAAGCTCTCAAAGAGTACATAAACCAGCAGTTCCCAGCCCAAAAACACAGTATCTGCATGCTTTTCATTGGAAATCCTGCTCATAAAACAAACAAATTTGAAAATACGAGTCAAGCATTCCTGAGGCTTAGCATTTTCAGAAGAAACAAGAACAAATTTCTTGGAGACAAATTTCAGAACTTTCTGAATGACCAAGCACGTGCTACACCTTGGAGCTCAGAAAGACAGAGTTAAGAAAAATAACTATGTAAAAAAAAAAAAAAACCAGAACTGAAAGTTAATCAGTATAACACATTAACTTGGAAACTTCTTTACTTTAAATTGTGATGTGAGGAGCAACAGAAAGATCTGAAGTACACCAAAAACCTGAATCAACATCATGAAATGCATGAAAAGCTCTATTTTTAATGCAAAGAATAAGACACTTGTATGTAGCCAGTAAGCATTTCTTAGACAGTAAAATCACTATTATTTCACTGAAATTGTAAACAGCATCACAATCTGTTCACATATTCATATCTACTGAAAAATAAACATTTGTTCTGTCAGCTCTATGTCACACCAGTAGCAATCACCAACATCTGTTCTACCCAGTTCGCTGCTACCTGTGCCATTAACACTGAAAAAAACAAAGCATGACACTCATGTGAGTAACACAAAGGAAAGAGATGGGATTTTCTCATGTTGAATTACCTACCAATTCTTTCAGGCTGTATTTGGCAATCTCTTTTTTTTTTTCCTTCACAGATCTATTCTTTTTCCAGCATGAAATTCTCTATCTATCAGATACGCCACCAGATAATTAAAGGAAAATCCATGCATATATAAACTATACAATGAATAAATCACAAAAATTAAAATAATGCTTTGGAAAAACACCGATTTTGCAAATCGTTTCATTCACCAACAAGTTATAAAAGCACATATGGTTATTTAAATGCTAATTTGCTCTCCAATTCTTTGAGAAAACCTGTGTAACATACATCTGTCACAGGTATAACCAGAGAAGCAGGCTCAGCTGAGCTTTTTGATATTACATCAGTTCCCCAACTTCAGCAGATCTGAAGAGATTTCAAAGACCTGATAAAGATCAAGCAGTAGCATCACTGCAAGCATTATCTCAGCTCCTTTAGCAAAGAAAGCATTAACATTTTAAGATGCTGTAACCTAACCCAGCTAACCTTAGAACCTGGATGCACAATGCTATTATTACAAATTAAAAAAAAAAAAAAAAAAAAAACAATTAAAGGTAAATTTTTAGAAATAGTAGAAATTTACTGCTTGTGTATGCATCCTGGACTGAATTCCACTCTCTTATTTGTACAAACTGTCTAGATTTTAAGAATTGAAGGAAAATAATAGCAAGCCAAATGTCATTTCCCTCCCACCAAGTTGGCATGGGGAAAGTAATGAGGCTCCTCAGACTATACACTATACACTCACTACAAGACCTCATACTCTACACTATCAGGTGCCCAAATAAAACAAGCACGCTATTTCTGCAGTAAAAGTAGTTGAAAAACATACTGGGCAATACACACGCATATGCAACACAAGCATAAAGCAACAGTATGACAACAGGTTGCAGAACAATCAGACACAGCACGCCATCAAGGCAGCCAGCAGTGAGTCTGCATAAATATTGAAGACATATTTGAAGATGATCACCATGACAAGCCTAGATTTCTCCAGGAAGCATCTGTTTTTGGGACAGGTGCAGCTGACTGCGTTTGTAAAGGCCCGATGAGGATACTGCAGTCAACAAAGCCTACTGCAACAGAGAAACAGAAGCACAGCATCTTTAACACCATACACTAGGTAGGCAGGTACTGCTTCCAGGGATTTCCTCTAAGATTTTGATTAACCATTTGACACACATTTCCAGTATGAATACAAACTGCTACAGACTACCCATTAAATGAGTGGTTTTCTTATTCCCCTGGAAAATATACCTCAAGTTCCTTCTCCATACAATGTTATCTCATCATGTTGCATGGAGCGATCAAAAAAAGTCTTTGAAAAGTTAAGACATCACTGCTTGCTTTGCAGGCACAACTAATTCTCATGTTGTACAAGAAAATTAAGTTAGTTTAATTCCATCTCTTATCAAAGTATTCACATTATCTTTCTCTGTACGGATTTTGAGCACGCTCAGCTTGAGCCTGCAGTAAGCTTTAATAGCAAAGTCAGCTAACAGCATCTAAATGGTGTTATCAGAAGCACAGTAATACCAAGGAAAACTATTCCACTTTGCTTGGCACTTCTATTAATACACCTGGAATACTACATTCAGCTTGCGGCCCCCCAGCATGAGAAAGATGTAGATAACTTGAATCAAGTTGTGCAGTGAGCCATCAGTACAGTGAGGGGCTGGAAGGATTACTCCATAGAGAGAAGATGAGGGCACTGCTCTTGATTTAGTTTTGAGAAAAAGTTTCAGTATGACCTAAACGAAGTCTTCCAGTACGTACAAGACAAGAGGGGCAAGTGCATCTGCATGAGAAAATGAGGAAAAAGAAATCAACTGAAAGAGATTTCAAGAAGTAAAATCTTTTTCCCTGTCAGGATAGTCTAGCATTGGAACAGATTGCCCAGAGAGCTTTTATAGTCTCTGTGTTTTCATTAACCCTTAGCAATCTGACATTTTCCATTAGTGAGCCTGGGTGATTCCACGATTGCAAGACGATTAAAGTTTCATTTCTACCTTGCCTTAGTTGGACACTTAGCTGACTGGTCTGTAATTTCAGCTCTTTTCCTTCATTATTTCCTCTTCTGCTTTCTTTCTATTAGAAGAGAAAAGAACTTGGCAAGAAGGACATAGAAGACAGTAAGCCAGATACTCCCTACGTGCCTGATTCTATCCGCACATGCCCATATGTTTGAACAGGGAAAACCACAGATCAGCCACCATTATTCGCTAAATACTGAGATCTGTTAGCCTAGCTGTCAAAGTAAACGTTCTGGATCAAGTTCCACCATCTAAGCCAAAATGTTTATTTTCAGATGGGGTAATTTTTTTTTCTTTTTTTTTTTTCTTTTTTCTTTTTTTTTTTTCCTCCCCTCCCAGCTTCTAGATGAAGTTGGGGCTACTTTTAC
>JAOWBP010051906.1:0-14283 GCA_028571105.1 Tragopan temminckii | reverse complement strand
GGAGGCCACGAAGATGCTCAGTGGGCTGGAGCACCTCTCCTATGGAGACAGGCTGAGGGAGATGGGGGTGGTCAGCATGCAGAAGAGAAGGCTCTGGGGAGACCCCGCTGCAGCCTCCCGGTGCTTGGAGGAGCTTATAAGCAGGAGGAGGAATAACTTTTTACATGGTCTGGTAGTGATAGGACACAGGATAATAATTCTAAACTAAAAAAGTAAAAATATAGGTGAGACGTTAGGTGAGATTGTTTTCTCAGAGGCGCTGGCCATGCTGCCCAGAGCTGTGGGTGCCATCCCTGGAGGTTCTCCAGGCCATGGAGGGGCCCCGGGCAGCCCGAACTGGGGGACAAGCAGCCCATGGCAGGGGGTTTCAAACCAGATGATCTTCATGTTCCCTTCCAATCCAAGCCATTCTTTGATTCATTGACGAAGCAGTGGTACGGCCTCATGTACCCAGCCTTGCCACAGCGTGCATGGAAGTCTCTGCAGCTGCCTGGTGAGCTCACCCAAGGCAGAAAAGTGCCCAGAGCCCCAGTGAGGGTTTCTGTGGCTGATGACAAGCTGCAAGCGCCCAATGTGCAGAGTAGGACATGCAGAATGCTCGATGTCCTGGCCTGTGTACGTATCTCCTGATGTGCTGCTTGGCACAGTAAATATTTTTGAAGCTCTGCTGCTCTTTTTAAGCCCATTTTATCTCATCTTTAAGGAAAATCAAATATGCAAATTGTGAAATCAATTAGCATCTTTGTAGTTTTCTTTGGAGAGACGGAGATAAATGGTGTTGTGTTTCCAGAAATCATTTCTGTCCCTTGTTACGTGTTGCAGAGGAGGCTGTAGAACATACAGGGGAAGGAAACAATTTTTTTTTTTCAGAGGAAGAGATTTTAGTGTATATCCTGACCACAGTCCTTGGTGTAAGGGGAGGTGGAGCACATGACTCACAAATATTTTTCATGTAAGGGACTTAGTGGCTTTCCGTGAGCAGTGGTCATCCAGGCTGGAGGCTTCCTGGCGTGTGCATCAGCTGCTTTCTCTGTGCTTTGTTTGTAAATGCCACTTCGCGGGAGCAGTGGGGGACTCCAGGCTGCGTGTTGGGAGGAGTTATCACTCCTCGAGCCCTGTGACACCACCTGAGGTGTGCAGTAATAGTCTGGGGATACAATGACTGCCATGTCTTATTGCTTATGGCTTCCATACGAGACACACTTCAAAGTGAAATCTCCATGTTTGTAATGGGCTATCAATTGCTTTACCCTCTTCATCCTTGCTGCAGTCATCTGCCATAAAATTTTAAGTGCATTGGCCATGGGAGAGAAACAAAAGGCAGGAGGTCAAGTAAGACAGAATAATAATGGCGTTTATGTATTTTTTATTATTTTTGCCCTGGCAGTTTTCAGCCCAATGTACAGGAAGTGAGATGATAACACCAATGAGTCGGGCTACAGGGATGGGCCAGATGCACACAAAGGCTTTTGCCAGTGCTGCAGCGTGGGTAAGGGATGCGCTAGCTGGGAAAAAGGATGCTTGCTGCCATTGGGAAAGCTGTCGTATAGCTCCTGCAGGGGGCTGACACAGCTCTGTCGCTGATGGGAGGGTTCTGCCCAAGCTGGGGGCAAAGGAATGGCTGCCCACACCAGTGGCTGTGTGGCTTTGTAACTGTTTGCAGGTCACTGGGCGAGAAAACAGTAAAGTTGCTTGGAGGTGTTTCAATGAGTATTTTAGAATGAGTGGCTTATTTGAAATTAAATAAATACCTTTTGGGAAAATACATCAGTAAATTCATGAGTAACGTTGATCAACCTAAATGAACCTTTGATGGTAAATGTATACCATCTTCCCCGGATTTCCTTCTCCTCCAAGGGGAAAAGACAGCCTTAGCTCTGCAGAAATGTTGGGAATAGAGTAAGTTCTGCCAGAAAATTCTGAAGATCTGGAGTACACAGTTAAATTTTTTTTATATTTCTGCCCAGCTTCCCCCATTTTGAAACAATGCTGTGTAATGACGAGTTGTCCATGGCCTCCCTTATCTGGGCTTCTCTGCTTCTGGACCTCTGGGAGAGCCTCACAGTGGCTTTGCAGTGGTGCACATGCACTGTCTGGGGATGTCTCTTTGCCTGAAGAATGAAGGCTTTTGGGATGCTGGTGCAAAGTGTGAACATCCTGGGCCTCTTTGTGCGCATAGAATTGCCTTGCTGTGATGCTGGCCATGCACCAGACTTGGCCACAATGCGTTCTGTCCCTTTTACTCCTTCGCTGCTTTGTCCAGTGTAGTGTTTGGAGTCGAGTTGCTGCAGGAGAAGCACAAGTGATTCAGAAGCAATCCAGCACTGCTCTCCCAGACCAGATGGGAGGTTTGACATTTGCATGGCCAGGGGCCGGAGTCTGAAAATGTCATTAAAAGAAGGCGAGCTACCAAGTTCTGTGGCCTTAGGAGAGCTTTGTTTGCCGTTGTTTTAACTGGCAGTCATTGCTATGAGCAGAAATCTGTGCGGCGTTCGTGTTGGTGGGCACTGCTGCCCCAGGGTTGCGGTGCTGCAGCTCAACTCCCAGCCCTGCCCGCAGCTTCATCGTGTGGCAGCAGCAACCCATGGCTGTGTTGGGGTGGGCACTGCTGCTCCTGGGGCCGTGGTGGAGCGCAAGGCTGTTTTCTCCACCAACTGCTGGGCTCTGCAGCACTTTGACCGTGATCATCTCTCTAGGCTTAACTAATTAGCTACCACAACTGTTGATATAAGGAGGGGGAAAAAGAAAGTTGCAGTTTCTCTTGTAACTCTTCTTCCTTTTTCTCTCTGCATTACCTTGTGCATAAATTTTTTTGGAGCCCAGAGCTTGCATCTTACCCCAGCCCGCACCTTCAGGAGCTGCGTGCTCTCAATACTGTCTGCGCCGGTGCTGCAGGAGCAGAGCAGTGAGCACAGCCTAGGACGTGGGCTTCCTCCCCGTCCCTTCATTACCTGGCTGATCTGCTGCATGGCAGGGCTCTGACTCTCTCTCTCCCTTTCTCCTTCTCTCTTCCTCTCTGTCTCTTGCAGTATGCAGTACTGGGCCAGAAGGCTGGAGCAGGAGATTGATGGCGTGATGAGGATATTTGGTGGCGTCCAGCAGCTCAGAGGGGTAAGCTGTCTGTCTTTTATCTGCACTGCCTTCCTCGTGGCCGTGAACATCCCCATTGCAGAAATCACCCCTGTGAGCACTCGTGGTGTGTCACGCTCCCAGCTGGCTCCACGTGCTGGGGCACAGCTGGCTGTGCTGCTGCCTGCTGCTCTGTGCCTTGCACTTAGCAGGCATGTGGGAGTGTATGTGGCTTGCTTCTGTCTGCTTCTCCAGGGCTGCATGTCACTGCTGCCTGAGCGCGTACCTGTGTTTCTGCATGGCATGCTGAACGCATCTCAAATCTAACCGTTCCTCCAGGACTGAGGGTGGTTTAATTTGTGCTTTAATTTCAAACTTCTGTTGACTAAATAGGAAGTGTCCAAAGGGTAGTTTGACTAACATTGGAAGTGATGTGTTTTTAAAGAGAGATTGCAGGTAAAACTGCAATTCTTGGTTGGCTTCTGTTCTCCCAGGGCCACAAAACAAATCCCTGTTAGTGCTGCTGCCACATAACGCCCCAAAGTGGGCATGGTGGTAGTCCTGGGCTGGGGTGGGCAGCTACGGGAGGGGCACTTAGGGGAAGCTTCACTGTGCTCTGTGAACCTTGTGAATCAAATGGTCTCTAGGACCTGCATGGTTCCCCTTCCCAGCACTGTTTGCCAGCCGAGCTGTGATGAAATGCAGTGATTTGAGCTTAGAGTTATGGTGTTAATCTAAAGAAAATAGGCTTCTTGAGCATGATGGATGTGTTATCCCAGAAACAAGCACGGGGTGCACTCGGGTTTTCTCATGGCAGGGGCATGTCCTTAGAAGCCAGTGGCGTATGGGCCTCTTGCTGCCTTGTGCCAGTAGTTATACTGGTTTCAACAGAATTGTTCACCTTCCATGCTCCTGGTCATCAACCACTGCCTAAACACGGAAGTTGCACTGGTTTCTTTTAAATGCACTTTAAAATGAGTTGAATTGAAGGCCTGCAAAGCTGTTCATAGTCTGTCCATTTGCTTGTATCACATTTGAGCTTCAGAGAGGCGTGTCTGGGTTTCTCTTGCGTTCTCTTCCCCGGGACTGATAGACACTGGATGTGCCACATGGAGAGCATACACACCCCTTTGGGTTGGCCACATATTTTGATGGTATCTCTGCATTTCTGCAATGCGGTTTTGCGTGTTGGCAAGGTGTAGAGTCAGAGCTGAGGATGCAGGTTTTGCAGGCAATACAAAGGCACAATGGGCTCTGTAATCTATAGCAAAGCACAACTCAAAAAAAAAAAAAAAAAAATAGACTGCCACTACATTTGGTACATGTCCTCTCTTACAATTTATTCTTATTAGCTTTGATTTTGCTCCTTTGCATGCTAAATAGGTATATCATGTAATTTTTTTAATGCTGTAATTAAATAGAAATTACACCTCCAATTTGCCAGCACTTGACTCCTATTGGCCAGTCAGTCAATTACAGGTAAGAGAGCTTCCCACTTTTTCTGCTTAACTCTTCTGATAGAACACAGTGCGTCGCTGTAATGGATTGATACAGGATGAACTGAATACAGAAGGACTGAAGGGTTTCTTGGTGGTTTTTTTTTTTTTTTTTTAATCTGTTTTGGAACCATCCTGTGAAGTGAGGAGTCGTGCACAATTATTGTCTGTTGAATGTTAAAACCACCTGAAGTCAAGAGATGAGCTATTGAAAATTCCAACGTGCAGCTGTTAAAACACCAGCTAAGAGTAGCAGAGGCTTTCTGTGGGTCTCCCTGGGGGTCTGGGGCTGCGGAGTTCAGGTTTGATTCATAAATGGAATATCAAGTGAAGTACACTTCTCTCAAAGACCGCATTACTTGCAAGTGCTAATGTGAAATTACACGGAGTGCTTCATCCTGAGGAATTCAGCACTGCACGTCCTCCTACCTGCCAGTTACAGGCAGGTGCATCTGGGCTGCAGTATGGGAAGTGTTTAATGTCATAAAGTGGCCTAATAACCTGCACTGAGACATTAATCAATAAAAATCCCTCTTTTGCATGGTGGAAACAGAGCCCTTGTGCCCCTGTGCCTGCAGGATGTGTGGCTGTATCCCTCCTGCAGCCCCCTGCCAGGGTCACCATGCTGCCAAATGGAGTGCCACCCACCCAAGGATGGCTCTTATTTTAACTCTAAACTCATATCCTAGGATGAAATTCTTTAAATTGTTTTATCCTGCAGTAAAGAATACTACCCTAAAAATCTCTCTCCATGGCCCCAGTGCACATTTTGTCACTTCAGAGAAACAAACATGTTCAGGGCATTTCCTGACACCCCACACTGAACTCCTTTCTTCCAGCACTTTCACACAAGATGGGCAGAAGTGCTGTTATCAAAGGAGCTGCCAAGGTTTTCTGTTCATCTTTTTGATCTTGGGTAACTACTGGCCTAACAATGGCCTAGATCACCCAATGAGCTGTGGGATTGCATCGTGTTTGTTTTGCTCGCTTTTGTTTTTCCTGGACATGGAAACACACAGCGGGTCGTTCAGGAGGGATGGAAAGTTTGGAGGGTGTTTGTGATGCTTCCAACCAACTGTGCTGCAGAATGGGAGCTGCACCGTGCTGCACACTGAGACCGTGTCCACACCAGCTGCTGGGCAGACTGGGCTTCTCAGTCAGCAGTGCAGTCTTCACGCTCATGGGGTTCAAGGCCAAGAGGTTGGGATACCAACCTCCTGATGTTCCATCCTATACCATAACCTACTGACTGACTTCAGAACCCTGCAGCAGAGTGCCCCTGGCCTCTTCCTTTGGCAGCCAGCCTCAGATGGCAGAGAAGCAGTGCACATGCCAGGTGCCCACCTGCCTGCAGCAGACGCTGCCTGGGGTGATGCTCCTGCAGTACCCACCTCACCCTTGTTGTTCCTCCCCTTCCCCCCCAGGCTGCCCCTGCGCACTGCTGCTGTGTCCCCCCCTGCTCCTCAGGGCTGATAAGAGGAAGTGTACGGTGCCAGATAAACACATCCCTGTTCCAAACTGCTTGGGTTTATTTTAATCTGCCTGGGCCGTTCCGCAGCCTCAGCACTCTGCTGAGCACAGAGCCAACAGTTTATTATCAAGGAGGAGTGCTTGGATGTCCTCAGCCTCACAGCAGCTCTGCTCAGGGTGGGCAGTCTTGTGCCATCCTTTGCAGGGACAGTGCCTGCTGCCAGCACCCATCGTCCCACTCCTCTTCTCCCCTACAGGAACCATATTGCATCCATCCTGGAAGACGTCAGGGAAGCATATGCTCCAGCTTTTAGTGCATTTGCATAATTAGAGTAATGTGTATGAATAATTTATGGCCGCATGTGGCTGCTCTTGGTGTGACGTTAGCACCCTCGCTAAGCCCTTCCCAGCACGGGTGCAGGTCCTGCTTCAGGGTGCTGTGCAGGTGCAGGAGCCTGCTTTGAGGGATGGGGTGTATTTACGTGTGTGTGTGTGTGTGTGCGTGTTGGTGGTTTAGCAGAGAAAGGTGGGCTGCTGCAGCTGCAGGCTGGCAGTCTGAGGCTAAAATGCCTTCAGCTCACACGCTGAAAACCTGCCCCCTCTTTGCAGAAGCTGTGAATTGAAATGTTCTGCAACATTTCAAAGCTGAGGCCAGGATTTTTCCAGCAGGACTCAGGTGCGACTGATTTGTTCATTTGTGCCAGATTTTCATGACTTTTTAAAATCATAGAGCAACTTATCAGCCTGCGTGGGAAGGGAATAGACCTGCCTGTGCTGTATGGCAGAGCCTGGGCACTGTCTTGCTGTTTGCCGGCTCTTTCTGTGCAGGTTCTAGGACTGGAAAGCCCAGCCCTGGAGGAGCAATCTGAGTGGTTTTCACATTTTCACATTCTAGCTAATTTTAGTTCTACTTGCTCCATCTCTGTTGCTGGGGACTGAGAGCAGTGTGAGAGCTGCAGGACAGCTCATGAGTTACCCACTGGGAAACTGAAGCAGGTGCTTGGGGCCAGGGCTGCTGACAAAGGTGTGGTGTCCCGTCAGTGTGCAGCCTGCGTGTCCTGGGGACACATGTGCAGCAGGGTGATGGGCACAGCAACAGCCCTTACTTGGAACCCTTTCACTTTGCAAAACTGTTAAGGGGGAATAATACGCTCACATTTGGTTGGTAAGTTAGCAAAATCAGAGGGGACTGACACCGAGTTTTATGGAGTTGCTGATGATTTGTGCTGCTGTCAGCAACAAGTTAAATGAGCCTGGTGCTCAACAGACAGCTCAGGTGTGTGCATCTCCTGCGTGTGCTCCCCTGCACTTCGTGCCCAAAGCGCATCTGATGCGCTTAGCCAGCCAGCTGCCATGCATATGGCACTGCTGCAATGGGTGGTGTTGGCAGTGCACAGCCGCCTGGACCTTTGGGGATGGTGAGGCCTTGGGAAGGCTGCGGGAGGTCCCGCTCAGCCAGTGGTCGTGCCCTGGATTAAGCCTGGTGTGGTCCTCCCATCAGCTTCAGTTCAGATTGCTGCCCTCAGACTGCTGAAAAACAGCCAGGCAAAATCCCAGCCAGCCTTCCGGAATGCAAACTGAATAATGAGGTGGAGGTCATTATAGTTTGCCTCCTTAAAAACATACATAGATTATTCTTAATGGAAAGTTAATTGTCTTATTATTCTCTCCAGATGGTTCTTTACGTTCGCAGGGGAATGGATGTAGCCTGGGATTCAGACTGCTGCAAGTGGAGCTGATAACCAAAAATGCAGCTCTAACACAGATCAAGATACGAAGTAATAGAATATATGTACATATTCCACCATAGTATCAGATTTTAAATGTTATTTACAGGCTGCAAGTGCCTCTGCCAGTTGGGGGGTGCCATGGGCTGTGGGTTTACTGTTTCTCCCTGGGAGGAGTGGGGTTGGGTGCCCAATCCCTGGGTTCTGCAGCTGATCAGCCACTCCCAAGTGAGGAGATGCTTGTGGCTGCTGGTGAGGCAGCAGTGAAGGCTGCTGTCAGAGATTCAGGGTTATTGTATGGAGGAAGCTGTCATTTCTCCACTGGTGTGTTGGTAGCAATGAAAGAAGACGTGGGCAGGCAGAGGAGAATGCAGCAGAGGTGAGTTTTCGGAGGAAAGTGTGGGTTTTGTTGAACTGTGGCTGGAACCTGGTAATGTGCAGCTGCAAACTTGCATGTTAAGTGGGCACACTGACTGCTCCTCATTACAGCAGACCACCTTTGACATCTGCTGCGTGTAGCACTTTGGAGCCTTTATTCCCAGTGCCCACCCATGGTGACCTGTTGGCCTGCAGTGTTCCTACTCTGCTTATGGGCACTTATTGCCTGTTAATTATGTAGAGTCAAGATATTCCTCAAAGGGGAAGAGATCCCTGTCTGAAGGATGTGAGGTTTCTGCGCAAAGAGATGCTGTTGGAGGCATGGCTGCTTCTGCTGGGGCAGTTCCTGAAATGCCCGGGCGATGCCTTGGGCTGGGTGCTAGATCCAGATGCTCGCAGGCATTGTGGGAGCCAGCAGGGACTGTTTAGGCAGCAGCATTAATTCTTATCCCTTATGTCCAAGGGAAGCATCCAGCTGCAGCTGGAAGGAAGGAACAGATCTTCAGTTCCCTGCTGTGACTGTTAATCCAGGTAAATAGAGGAAAAGACAGTGGGGGCTTGGTGTGACTCGGGGAACAAAGGAGATTGTAGTGGTAAATGTTGGATGACTCTGAAACAAGTTGGTGGTTGGGGATATTGTGGACAGAAGGAAAGGCAGATTTATTCCCCATTCTTTTGTTACTCTGTAAGACTTTGCAAGTCGCCAGGAGTACAGTAAGGGTGATGCTGGGCCTGAGATCTGGGACCTACAGAGGAGCCCTGGCTCCCCACTCCTGGCTCTGCACTGGTTGGGGCACCAACAGCAGCACATCCCCTCCTCTGGGTGGGGGAACTGAGAGTGCTCAGCACAGAGTGTTCAACGTTCTCATTCTTTTGTCCCGTGTCCATTCTGCAGAACAGCAGCGCGCAGGAGGAACGTGTCCTCCATTTGTAACAGGGGTGAAAGATGGCTGCTTTACACCCAGTGATACGTGTATAAATGAGTACAAATGGTAGTTCCAATATAGCCTTATTCTCAGTGTTTAGGTGTTCATTGAGAAAGAAATCATAGCTTGATAATACCACGCTTACATCTAGTGCATGTAATGGCCGATTATTAAAATGACTTGCAAACAAGTTGGCTCCCACATCCCACCTCAGCAGAGAAGGAAAGCGTTGCACTCTGCTGGGTAAATTGAGGCACAGGAGAGGGAAATCCTTCCTTTGCACTGAGTGTTGGAGTGCCAGGAAGGGAACCTGGGAATCCTGATCCCGGAGCCCATCTTCCTTAATAACAACTGCTGTCACTTCTGGCTCGTTACCAGCGCTGAGCAATGGATCTGAGGAAACACGAGTGAGAAAGGCAAACTCTCAGCTTTGTGTTCTCCCTTCGGAAACTTATTCCTTGTGTGTTCCACAAGCGGAGCTCCCTGTTGGTATTCACAGGGCTCACAGTGTGGTGTTTCTGCCACGCTGCATGCGTTCTCGCCTCGCCTGCTGCTGGGAGTGAAGTGGGCTGTGCTCTCACTGCAGCACCTGCCTGCTGCCTTTCCCTCCTCCTTAGACGTGTGCTAGCTCTCGAATGACATTCTGAGGTGCCTGAAGCATTCCGTGGAAGAAAATTAATTGGTTTTGACAAACCACAGCAGTCCCTTGGGTGCCTGGGAGTGCAACATTCATTGGAACCAGGCAGGAAATCAGAGCGCTCTGGTGTTCATTCACCTCCAGTGCAGATGCACAGGAGGGAAAAAATACTTAACCTTGCTCTAGATTTTCACTCTAACGTCTGGATTGTTCACTTACTTTATATTCAAAGCGCCTTTTTCTTTTAAAATAGTGTTTAGTGGCCGTGATAGATGCCAGGATGGCAGCCCGTGAGCTGGATGGTCTCTGCTTGCCTGCAGAGCGGAGGCAGCATCGCTGCAGTCTGTGCTGTGGTGCTCCAAATTGACCCACAGCATCCTGCAGGAGGGCTGGGAGCCGTGGTTCCTCGGCACTTCTTGGCTTGGCCTGTGCTCATACAGCTCAGTAAGGAGTCAGGCTTCTGCTATTGCCAAACAGCATTCAGGGAGGATTTTTCATCACAGCTGAAGGTGCAACAACTCCAAAGCAAACCTCAAACCGAAAGCACTCTGCTAGCAGACACCACCTCCTAGCCCCGCTCCTGCAGGAATCTGGCCTGCCTTGCTAACATATTGGTTACAGTCTGATTCAGCTCTGAAGCATATGCTGAAAACCAGTGTGGGTGATAACCACTCCTGGCTGCAGAGGATGGGTCTGCATGGTGCCACGTGGGTGCTCTTGGGCTGTGCAGGGTCACTGCTCCAGAGCCCTTGGTGCAGCATGTCTTTGGGATGTTCTGTTTTGTCCTGTGATCTGCCACAGTCTGTGGGTGTGGAAGGGGGGCAGCATGAGTTTGGTCACTGAGAACAGGGAGCTGTGTTGGGAGGGCTGGGGGTGCGTGTTCTTTGCAGAGCGGTGTGGTGGGATGGCCAGCGATGCTCTGAGCCTGTCAGGGGTTTGGAAGCCCTGCAGGTCGCTGGGCAGCAGAGGGGAAAGCGATGGGATGAAGGGGGCCGTGGGTCTCAGCTCTCTCTGATCTGACCCTTTCCATGTAGCAAGGGGTACGGTGCGTGCGGGTGGTAAGGAGTGGGGGCCCAGCCCACACTGCTCCTGAGGCAGAGCAGCAGCGTGACTGCGGCAGCGAGAGGCAGCGCAAGCGGCTCTCTGCAGCACTGAGAGGCACTGAGAGCTCCTCCAGCCATTAATTAGTGCAGCTGAGAGGCCTGAGCTCTGTGCAAAAGGTGATGTTCAGCTGCACCGATGCAGATCTGCTTCTGTCCAAGCATCCGTGCTGCCCTGGCAGGCTGCTGGTCCTGTGGCCATAAGGCTGGATCCCTGCGGGCTGCTGGCTGCATCCCTCAGCGCCCACAGCTGCTGCCCTCCTGCCCCATGCTGCTGCTGGTGGCTGCTGCTGTGGCTCCTCAGCCCCTGGAGGTGCTGCTGTCCTCTGCCCCATGGCTGCTGCCAAAGGGGACAGGAGTTGTGGTATGTTCAACACCTGCTTGCACACAGTGGTCCCGGGCAGCGGGCTCACAGAAGGGCTGGTTTTTCTCCTTTCTAGTTTGTGCTGTTTTTCTCCATCCTTCTTAGAGACAGTCTCAAGGACACAAGGAGTCATTGCCCTCAATTTTTCTAATTTTTTTCTTTTTTTTTTAACTGGAAGACACCCTTTTTTTCTAGGTGACAACTTCAGGCTTTTGTTTGCTTTTCCTGGGCTGGGATTGAGCTGGAGGCTTGTCTCAGTGGTTCACAAATGGGCCATAAAGCATCACAGTGCCTATTGCCTTAAAATCCATTGCTGGGGAGGACAAGAAGAGTCATCAGTGGTCCTAACTGCAACTGTGACAGCTCTGGCAGCTGTGTGTGTGAGCAGCACCTAGCTGTGTGCCTATGCTAGGATGGCCATAGGGTGTACCCCTCTGTCTGGCGGGGGTTTCACAGGGGTCAGCAGGTGGGTGCCTGCAGACCGGAGCACAAGGAGCCACGGTGAGGTGCCCATGACCTGAATGCTGGCAGAGCCGATGCAAAAATCTTCTCCTCTTCTAAGAGTTCTGCTTTCTGGAATAGCAATTATCTACCTTGGATATCGGTGTCTGTAGGAAACTGGTTCCAGCTGAAATTGGAGATTGACTGCTTCGAAGCTCGCATCCCAGTTGTCAGTAGTGACAGATACTGCTGAGTGGTTTCCAGCTAGAAAAGACTTGAAGCAGCGTTGTTTTTCATGGGAAAACTTCACATATGCTTCCCCAAGAGGCTCTTCTGCACTGTGCTGTATACAGTGATCACATTGGTTTGGCGAGGCTTTGTGTTACAGCTCTGACACATCCCACACCTGATGGCAGAGCTCAGCGTGGGTTTGACCCTGTGGTCAGTTACTGCTGGGAGGGCAGGGGTTGCCTGCACAACTCTTACTGAGGGCACTGGGTAGAAGAGCAGTGAGCCAGCAGGGAGCTGGGGGGTCCCACCATGAAGCCATAGAGTACAGAGCGCTCAGCCCTCCTGCTCTGGAGTTGGTGGGATGCCTGGGGACATGGCAGTGCTCCAGGCAAGGTTTGTGTTGTGGGAATGCAAGTCTCTGCTGCAACAGAATGGCGTCTCCTTTCCATCTCACGTGTGAGCAACAAGTAAAGTTTCTCTCACAAGGAGCATCTGAGGGTGTAGGAAAAGACAAAGTGTGTTGCTGCACACATCTAGGGCAATAGGATGAAGAAATAGAGGGGAACATCTCAGAAATCTGTTATTGCAGATGCTTGTGGGTCTCCTGGCTGGCCCTGGGTGCCCTGGCTCTCAGCAAACGAAGGTCACAGCACAGACTGTGAGCTGGGGGCTTCCACAGAGCCTCTGCAGAGGAAGAAGGAGCATCTTCAGGAAGCACTTAGCACAGAACTGTGCGCTGAGCCCCTGATGGGGACTTTCCCCTGGCAGCCCTCAGAGCCTCCAGCCTGAGGCTCCTGCTGCTCTGCATGAGAGCTGCGTGCTGAGAAATCCCAGCTCCCGGGGTCAAGTGCTAAGTGTTTGCTTCTTTATCAGATATTTACTTAGGAGGATTTCATTATACTGAATCTACTAGCTTTGAATAAATTCACATGCAGCAAATTTATTCTTTTCCTTTTTGAAGGGACTTCTACGCCGAAGAAAATTTTAAAGACCATTTATACAAAAAGCAATTACTTTCCCAGTGATTCTGTATGTATTTTACTGCAGATACTGTATTTCTATTTGACTATGAGCTTTCTCCCAAGCACAACGGCTGTGCGGGGAGCAGTGAAATTTGGATGGTTGGGTTCACGTGTGCTCGTGTTTGAACAAGTTCCATCTGCCTGAGCAAAAGCAACAGGTGGGGTGTAGCAGAGGCCCTTTGTGGCTGTTTCCTGTGAGCCGTGAGTTGTTTGTTGCTTTGGTTGTTCCTCCAGCGGGATGGTGGAGGTGTCCTGCACGGGGCACCTCCAAACCATTGGCACTTGATTGGTGTCCACCCAGCAGCTGTCTACTCTGTGATACAGGTGAGCTGATGCCTTTGCTAAAGTAGGTTGCCATATGATTTGGAGTAACAATTTCGCAGAAAACCCATCAAACACATGGTGGGGGCAAAGCTGAATTTTTCCCTTAGCAGCTGGCTTGCTCTGGCAGTGCACCGTCATGCCATGTACATATACAGCCCTGTACTCACAGCCCCTCCTGCAGTCCCCAAGCACAGCAGGAAGAAAAGCCCGAGGAACAGATGGTGCTATGCCTCAAAGGAAAGAAAACCTCCAGAGAAGGCACTCGGCACCTTTATGTTGGGTAGCATAAAGGTCCTTGGTAGTTCCTGTGATTCAAAAGCAATGTTTGGTGGCTGGAGGTTTGATTTACTGTAATTACTGCTTGCATAGATATTGATGGTGATAATAGCTGTCCATCCTCCACCTAAATGTGCTCCTAGCATTTCCAGAGTGCAAGAACGTGCATGAATCCTTTCAAAAATGGACAAAGGAGAACAGGAGACATGCATGACAGAGAAGCGGGCTCATATTAAAATTGAGAGGAGTAGAACACTTTTTTCCCTCCAACATCCTTATTAACAGCATTTCTTTCATTAAGAAGCAGCTCACTGACTGCTCTAAAAAACAGAACAAAACAAAACTAGAACCTGAAAGAAGTGTTGGTCCCCATTTAACTCCAGATTCTGCATTATTGCATTCATGAAGCCCGTAATGAAATGAATGAACGCTGTGTGAGCAGCCCCAAGCATTCCAGCCTAAACTGTGTGACCAGCTTTAACCCTTGCAATAGGCTGGAGTGAAAGATCACAGTGACTCCCCCATTGTTGCTGTAAGGAGGCAGGTCAGACATTTGTCTGAATGTTCGTGTGCTTCGAAGACACACAGGCAGCAAAGCTGATCGCTTAGATTCATCAAGGCCTGGGGCCCCCAGTACAGGAAGGACGAGGAGCTCTTGGAGCGGGTCCAGAGGAGGGCACTAAGATGGTCAGAGGGCTGGAGCAGCTCTCCTGTGAGGAAAGGTGGAGGGAACTGGGATTGTTTGGCTTGGAGAAGAGAAGGCTCCGGGGAGACCTCATTGTGGCCTTCCAGTACTTGAAGGGAGCGTATAAACAGGAGGGG
>JAOWBP010051904.1:0-14284 GCA_028571105.1 Tragopan temminckii | reverse complement strand
CTTCCCTTCCCTTCCCTTCCCTTCCCTTCCCTTCCCTTTTTTTTTTTTTTTTCCTTTTTACTTTAAGATGTCTTATTTAAATACGTGGTGCTTGTTGTCTTTTTTGAAAGCAAAGAGTTTCAGAACTCAGCTGTGTATCTTTGAAAATTTAGCAGAAACTGGAAGATTTAGCTGGAAGCCTTTTTTTGGCTGTCCTTCAAAGTTTTTAGTAAGGTTCAATTTAATGTATTCATAACAATTTTATTTGTTTCCTATTGAGTGACAGTCCAGAGATAGCAATATCTTTGGAAAACTGGTTTGTTTTTTTTTCTTGGGTATATTTGCAAGATATTTCTTTTCTTTGGATTCCTTAGATAGAGCCAAAAATTCAGACCCTTTTAAGGCAAATTTCAAATAAGATTGCAAGAGAGTAACTACTCTTGAGGTAATTTCTGTTATCAATGACATAGATTTTTCCAATGGAAAACGTATCTCTGTTCTGTGTTGCACTTCTAACAGATCTTCTAGCTGCAGAAGCAAAGGCACTCTTTCCAATATATGGAGAGTTTAGTACTAGAACCTAATTAGGAAATAACAGTTTAAAAATTATCTCCCAACTCTGCAAAAAAGTAAAAAAATATATATTAATGTAGTTGTATTTTCTGTACCGCCTGTTGAATCCATCTCTAATCCTGTTAGGCAAGAAAAAAATGTGCACCTGTCTTTGATGGGGTAAAATACTCCACCAGGAAGAATTCTCTCGGCTGTTTGGAACTGGCATGAGAGTTTTTTTATGCAATGTGTTGCTTGATTTAGTTTCTGGCATGAATATCTGTTCCCTTTGTGGATTTTCAGCTGCTTGAGAAGAAGGATGACGGGTTTTGATCTATGTGAAAAAAAATCTTCCTCAATGAAACAAACTGGCAATTTCATCACACTCCAACTAGAATGAATGAACACCACAAGGATGCTAAGCACAAACAAACAAATAAACAATATCTTGCTTCTACCATATTTATCTCTCGCATTAGCTATGACTGGCAAAGAAAATATTTTCCTGAAACAAATTTTGAGTAGGTTCACCAGACGGCTTCATGCACAGGCTAGAAAAGAAAGACAGCTTTCAATTAGACGGAGCCTTAAAGCTTATTCTTGCATGTAATTGGACTCCAGACATACAGACATATGAGTCCTCTACATTTATGGCTGAAGCAATGAAATAACTTTTCTTAGAGCACAGCTACTCTTGTGGCATAAACAAACTTTCAGATCTACTTATGAACGTGTTTTGTACTCCTCTTAGCTTCTTGCAGCTCCTGCTCTTTCTCTTTCTTTCCATCGTGGACTTTATCCACAGTTTTCTCTGCAGGTCAGGGGTAGATATTTATATTCCTCTTTATTATTTCTCGCAACTAGCAAGGCCTGTTGAATGCCGTTTTTATTATATATATATATAAATCTTTTCGAACCTAAAAGATACTTTTCATCTTGGACATTGTCGTAAAAGCTCTTTGTATAAATGAACAAACTCAGAAAACATCTGATTCTCTTATGAAATATTAAAGCAAACTTGGAGCCTGTATGGCTGAAGTGGCTTAGCATGCCTCTCACCGATACCTAATTGGATATCAAAAATTCTATAGAAAGTTACAAGTAAGTAAAATGGGTAGGCAATATAAATGTTACTTTTGTCCACTTTGAAGCGAAACATAAAAAAAAAAAAAGTTTTTCTTTTGTATCTCTTTTCATACAGCAACGAGATTGCTGTAGTTTACTATACTTCATCTTTTATTTAGCAAAATTAATAAACAAGTTCAGCAGTTGACTACCTGGAGAGGATCTGCACGCATGTGAAACTGTGTAGGAGACGTCATGACTCCTCATTACACAGACACAGGGACCATCTGAGTGAGGGGGAGCTACTGAAATTTAGGGCAGCTTGCCCTAAATTGGCCATTGTATTATGCTGAAAAAAGTTTAACCAAAATAAAAAAACAGATTGCTCTTCTACTTCAGCTCCGTTTTCTATACAACAGGAATATTCCTCTGTAATTGATCACCACAGTCTCTTTTCTACAGTCTTAGGAAATCTTCCAACGTAAATATTATAAATGTTTGAACATTACTCATCTGTAAAAGAGGATGGAAAACCTTACTAGCTAAGCTACATCTGCTGCTTTAATGGCTCCCCCAAGTGCTATCCATCATTCAGTAGGATAGACTGCAATATCAAATATGCCCACACCTCATATCTTAAGGTCAATTCTGGAGTGTCCTGTCTGTCTCTGTGCCATCATAGAATGTGATGCTGTAGGTATCACGCACTAGCATGGTGCTGGCTCCTACAACCTTCCCATGTTTCTGCTGCACAGGACTTTTCTGAATCATGAAGAACTTTTGAGCTGTATCACCCCTTTCCTTAAAACACATTACATTCAACCTTTTCCAGTACGGCCCTCAGCATGAAATGCACTAATATCTATTGGTGCACAAACATGTCATTTCTGCCCTAGAGGAGGCCAGTCAGGAGGGGCCATGTGACTGCTTTATGAGAGGAGCAAATGCACCTGAACTTGCATGTTGGGACACTGCTGAGGTATTACTTGGGCAACCAGACATCCACAGGCACTGGGCAGGATTGCTCGTGGCCTACTGCACCTTGACTCTACTGTTGTATTGAGTACTTTACATTCACAAAGTGCAATTGCTAAAGGATCCTGCCAGTGGATGTATGCCCCATGCATGCCCCACACATTCCCATCACCCACAGGAGAAAGAATGAGCCCGTTTAGAGCAGTTGCCACTTGCACAGCCTGTGCTGTGCCAGCTCAGATGGCGCTAAGAGAAGCTGCAATGAATCTCTAGAAAATTTGATAAAACTGATGACTGCATTATTGTCTAATTATTGTATTGGAAATGTACATCTGTTTCAGTCCAATTTCTATATAATGGAAACTCCTTACACTTCCAAGAAGACAAAAATTTCCCTTATCATATCTTTATGTATCATATCTTTGCATTTTATGATCCCACAGTATCAAGTGTAAGGTAGAAGATGCTTTTTCTTTTCTCTGTAATACTTTATAAATTCTCTAGGACTGCTATATCTCATCTTGCATAACACAGCAGATGGGAGAGGGAACAGAGTGGGGCAGAATCCAGTAACATCCTTTGGATGGTTGGACTGGCAGATTGCAGGAAACTGTGTTGATGGTACCTGCCAAGTCACCAATCAGTCTGAATCAATTAATTGTCAAACTGGTACACAAGTCATAGCAGGAAATTCCATGTCTCATTCTGGTTGGTCTTCTTTGTTTTTCTATTTTTATCATTCTAATACCACATTTATTTAAAAAAAAAAACCCACATATCTCTGTTCTTTTGTAGGAAGGTTCATCTTTTTGTTTAATGACATGTCAAATATCCATACTTCTTGTAACTTTTTAGATAATGCATCCAAGTCAAGTCAGCCTGAATTTGGTAGTGTATAATTTTTCTGGATAAAAAATTATTTTCAGGAAATAAAAATATTATTCAAGAGAGTACATGTTTATCTTAACAGAAGTTAAAGTGTCAGTGACAATCTTAACAGAAGCTAAAGCACCAGTGACAATACTGGAAAAGAAAAATGTTTTATTTCTTCATTAACCACATCCTGTAGTCAGTACACTTAACATTTTATTTTCAATTTTTGTATGTGTCATTCAGTTCCAGCAGTAATACTGCTGTTGACTTCACATAAATGACCTTGCTTATGTCTTCATATTTATTCATAGTACCAAGCTACGATATACTATACATATGTAATATGCACACTGCTAACAACATTTAAATTAAAAATGGTCTGTAGCAGAGCCAGCTCTTTCCTTGGGGACAGAAGGGTCTATCCTCATCAACTTCATTTATGTCGGTTGAATCTTTCTGAACCTTATTTCCACCAGTGCAGAGGGTGTGCCAACCCCATGCTGGCAGTGCTCTGGTGCAGCGGGCACACAGGAGGTGCTCTGTACAGCCCTTGGGACATCCCCACTGCTATAAAGCATTACAGTCATCCTTCATTACATTTTCTTCTGACTTGTTTTCAGACCAGGACTATTTCTGTTGTGTCCCTGCCTTCCCAAATGCCTGCAGGGATACAAGGCTCCAGCACCAACAGGGGTGATGCTTCAGAACTCAGTAGAAGCATCCCTAATTCTTGTACCTGTTGTCACAAAATCTGGGGTAACACTGATTAAGGCTGCTGTGTCAAGGGCAGAGGCTACCTACCTCGCTGCACCAGCTCTCCCAAATCCACAATGTCCCCACCAGTGCTAGGGCAAAAAATAATGTTTTTCATAAGCACACTGGGAACTGCAATGTGAGAACTTTGCAAAGAATCCCTTTTCAATTGAATTACATGGCAAAAGGAGTTTATTTTTCACAAGTGAAACTTTATATAAGACATCTTTTTTGTCAGTGCAGGGAAGACACAATAAGCTTGTAGAAGAGGAGGCCTGGCCTGTAGGAAGCAGGTGTTCCCTTCCAGTCCTGTCTTGCCATCAACAGTGACAAGACATATGTCATTGTGCATGGAAAGGTAGTCTGAGCTGGAGTGAAAATGCATTTCTTACTAGCTAAGTTCATACTGAAAGGAAAAGAGTTGCAAATATTTCAGGAAAGAACTTCATCTAGGAGAATCCTGTCATCTGTGATGGTCTTGAGGATTTGCCATCAGGTAGCAAGTGCTAACTACATCTTTCATGTGAGGAAGGACAGTAAGTCCTACAGACATAGACATCACCATTAATGCCGGGTCTGCACACCACATTTCATCCAGTGCCTCTAGTTTTCTAAGAGGAACTAGAGTACGTAACTTAGATTTTGTGTCAGTGTTATGACAACAAAGAATGATAAATATTGGATGTCTCAGGATCCAAAAACGGTGATGATAAGGAGCATGGCATCTCCTCATACAGAGCTAACCTGACAAAAAAATTCTGAACCCATTTGAATTAGCAGGGAAGGTTGAGATCAGATGAATGATCCACATAATGCGGCCGCAGTGGCTGGTGGTTCTCAGGTAGCCCGTGGTATGTTATACCCTGATCTCAACTTTCTCCTAAATTGTAAATATTATTTTATTTTATGTCAGAATAGAATTGCACTGGAGCAATATTCACCCTATAGGTAACAAGTCCAGACTCTTGGAGGAGTGATCAAAAGGCAAAAAATCAAGTATGATAACTGATATGATTTCCAAAAAGATGAAGAATAATGCATAAATACATAAGCACACATCTGTTGAGGAGATTAAATCACTGTACGCTCAACCAGAGAGTTTGAGTGCACGTTTCCCGGAGCCAAGCACTCACATGTCCAAATATAAAAGTGCATTTGAAATCTTACTAATTTTTAATGATTTAATTCAAATATTAGGGTTTTTTGTTGTTGTTGTGTTGTTTTTTTGTTTTTTTGTTTTTTCATATTTGCCACTCTGTTCCCACATCAGTGCATTATTCAGTAATCTCAAATGAAACCTATTAAAAGTTCATTTGTGTTGAGTGGAATTTGCATTGTTGTACAATTTTTCCTATGTTGAACCAAGTGAATGGTGACTTTCTCTATACAACTGTACAATTAATTTTGTTTCTAAACTTGAAAAAAATAACCCAAGTTGTATTAGTATAGTTGCTGTTATACTTCAATGTGATGCTGATTACATTATACTACAGAAAAAGCACTGGCCTTCCTTCAAGTCTAGGTGAGAAGCTAATTGGATTCAACCTGTTTTAAATATGCTGAAGCTGTACTTGTCAATTATTTTTCTGGAACAATAATAATTCCTCAGATTGAACTCCGCTTTGTTAAGAAACTTTAAAAGATAAAATAATTAAATATCTAAAATCATTCTCCTTATTTTCTCTGCTTTCACATTTCGAATCCTTTGGTTTCTGAACTCTAAAACCTGTTAATTTTGATCAGCTTTTTTTTTTCTTCTGAATTTATAGTGTGTGCTGTGTTCTTTTCTTTTAAATGAGTTTTGTATTAATGCATTTTACATTGCTAAAATTACTTCACAAGCTGGTGCCAACAGAGATGTGGCAATATCATTTAATATGCTTGCTATTCATGCTTACTTTTAATGTCTTCTTACTAATCTAATCAATAGTTTTAAAGCAGCGTAACACCATCTTTGTAGCCATCTCTCATCTAACATTACAAATTACTTTTAATAGATATTCAAGGCTAATGTGCTGTTATAAAACTTAACTATAGAAATGCAATAGTGCTGAATGCATACAAGATTGCCTTCAAATTTCATTTAAAAGTTATACAAAATTACTATCCAGTGTCCAAAAAAAGGTTTTTTTGGGGGGTGGAGGATACAGAGAAAGGCTTCTACAAACATATGGGGGTCACATTCAAAACACGTCTGGTTACTCCCAGAGACAGCAGTCTTTTAGTGTTCTCCAGTTAATAGATTGTTGTCACAGCACATTTGTCACTTTTGGTACATAATTATCTGTAAAATAGGGATTAGGATTTTGTTGGATAAGGCCCAGCCTTAAGTGAAATCAGAACAAGGGTCATTACCTTTAATGCCTTTTTATCTCTTTGGATGCTGGAACAATTACTGTTTGGAAGGAAGAAGGACTGGGAGTGAGAATGGGCACATTCCAAGGTGTTCAAGGCATCTGTTTGCCTGGATCAGTGCAATGGAGAGAAAAAAAGTAAATCAGGAGATTCGACCAAAAACTAGCAGCTAATCCTCCTTGAAGACAGGCAGCAAAACCCACTAGAGGGAATGGAGTGTGGGCTGGAGAGGGCTGAGATGCTGAGGGAGTGGGGAGGTTGGGTATGCTAAAATAGAAGGGAGGATTTCCTTGGCTTCCTCTGGCCAGAGATATTTTACCGGTTTTACCAGGAAAAGAATTCAAAAACAATTTAATGTTTAACAGATGGAAATGAACAGCTTTGATATCAGACCCTGGGGGAGTTATCTTTAGTTTTGGAGGGTATTTACATCAAAAGCTCTTTGGAATTAGGAGTATTAGGAATATAGGATTCACCTTGCCAGATCAGATTAATCTAGTATAACATTCATCTATCATTAGCATCCAATACTGATGTCTGATACTGCTCAAATAGGTCTTGGAAGTGTCTATAACAACTGCTCACCCTGACCCCCAGCAGCCAGAGAGTTCCTCTCCTGCTGTGCAGGAATTTATATTTGTTATATGTTTCTATTCTCTCAGCGTAACTGCAGATATTTTATTGGGATATTTTTTATTTCATTTTTTTCCCAATCTTTCTAAGCTTCTATATTATTAGCTGTAAGGCTGAGCTGCTGTCACTGTAGCTCAGTATGTTTACCTAAAAGGATGAGCTAAAAAAGATGCATGTAAAGCCAGGAGCGCTCCTCTGAAATGCTGAAGAACTGACGCCTGATCCAAACCCAACGTTATCAGCAGGGTGGCAGCTGGTGGCATACATGGGAAGGAGATCCTCCAGATGTGGGTTTTGGTGCCATGAAGTTGGGATCAAAGTCCGAGGTGCACGGCTATTGTGAACGAGATCCTTCCACCGGCTTGCTGCGCTGCTACCCATGGGAACAGGCTTTCTGCAGCACACGGAAGGAAAAGGGTACTCCATTTCCCTTTCCCACATAGTACCACAAAGCCAGAATAAATGCCGTGAGAATCAAAATCACAGTTGCCAAAATACCCCCGACAGAACAGCCTGACAGAGTGTACCCACTAGCATAAGGTGTGCTGCAAGTGGGGCTTGGGGGAGAATGGGCTCGGAACAGCTTTTCTTCCAGTTCAGTTCAAAATGTACTTAGTGACTTCAGAGATCATGCTGCAAGACCCAGAAAGAAAACAATTTCTTCCTCGGATTGAGAGCACAAGCTGCTGCAGCAGCCTCTGCTTATTCATTCTGCCAACACACCACCAGCCTGACGAGGAGAGGCCATGTATTGAGCAGTGCAAGTAATAACTCACTTTCCACACCAATTCATTTTTTTTGGCTCCTTCACTAAGATTAATTCCTCTCCTTTGTATTTAATGGCACCCTTAACTACCACAACAAAACTGCTTTATGAATATCAGCAAGCAGACCCCCAGCCATGCTACCAACTACTGCAGTGGGTGTGCTGGAGAGACATCTGTCCAAAGACAACCGAGCCATCTCAGTTTCTACAAATGCTCGTTATTTTGCACTCACCGTGGGAAATGGCCCAGAACCCAACATGAAGCTTTAAAATCCAAATAGCCTGCTCTTCTTTCTGTGGAGTCTCTGCACAGGTTTTTCTCTCAGGCTTCATTTTCATTATCAAAAGGATACATTTCAGACCCCTCCATAGTCACAACCTCTGAATAAATTAAAATTTCAGCTAAGTATATCCTGAAACTGGAACCTAGGGCACAAATGTAAATCACTTGGATCAAAACACAAACCCATTTCTAAGTCCAAAACCGTGATGGACCCATTCCTCAGTTATACCCACACAAGAAAATCTACTTTTGGGGAAGACTTCAACTTTTGATGGCAGGAGTCTTAGATCTAATTTCTACAGTTTGAGGCTGAGCAATTCTGAAACATATGCTGTGAAGCACAGAATGGGGAATCTGACCCTCCAACTCCAATACTTCTCAGCCTTCCACTCCCTAACATCGTTTGCTAAGCCCCGGGGTCTCAGTTTGTGCACAAAGAGCCAGCTTTTCCCTCTTTTTCATGCCAGCCTCAATCTCTCATCTGTTCTAAATATGGATTTGGCACTGGTTAAAGCGTTTGGTTGAAGTGTATGTATGTTTTAACTGGTATGATTTTTCCACACAATTCTTGCAGAGGAACATGCCAGGCTCGTTTGAAAATGCCTGATCCAGGGCTTATTTCCCCCTGCAACCAGGAAATGGGTTGCTATTAGAAGCACGATTACACTGGAATAATCAGTTCTGTGCCAATGCAGGTAACTTCCCAGAGTGAGCAATGTTTTCCCCAGCTGATAGCATCACCCCTTGTCACAACTCAGCCTTTGGCTTTGTCACATTCAGCATCTCTCCATCTCCACACCAGAGTCTCAGGGCAGACTGGACAGTCTCCAGGTCTTTTTGAAGGAAGTGCAATCGTTAGAACAACTTCAAGCTTCCGGCATGCCTTAGGGCTGGCTGAGCACATCCTTCCATCTTCAGTTTCTAATATGCCCATGTTTGTCCTTGTTGTACAAGAAGTTCTTGGCTAGACATAACTGTCAACTTTGCTGGAGACACAGTGTAAATATTTTGCACTTGTACAGCAGTGTACTTACTGAGGGAAATTGTACTGCATAGCAGTCTGTGCCGGGTTAACAGCGAAAGCAAGTTTTCTCATCTCTTCGAAGCAGCTCAATCTGTAGTGTGGTGCATGATTTAGCAGCATTTGTGATGTTTCCCTGATTAATTCTTAAATGGGTCTCCTAGCAACAGATGAAGAGAGACCACAAGTACTTCGCTATGGGAGAAACATCTTTGTATTGTTGTGTGGTGTCAAGTATTAGGAGTCCTACTTTTCCATTTATGAATGTTCATGTAGGTCTTTGTTAGGCACTCAGATATTCCTCAGATAAAGCATCGGATTAGAAAAGCTTCCCTAAGCACAAGAAAAACAGGAAAAGTAGACAACCTCTTGAAATTCCAGCATCTGGATTTGCAATTAAAGTAATTACTTGTTTAAAATATATTTTAAAGGATGCCAGGTTTGGTTCTAGAGATTTTTAATATAAATCCTGTAGCCTTTGTGAAAACTCACAGGTGAAGAGCGAGAAGAGCAAGGCAAGACTTTTTTTTGGATGTTTCTGCAAGAAGAACAATTATTTTGCAATTAATTCCTGATGTTACAGAACCAATGTGTAAATTTTTTCATATTTGAACTCCTCCTTGATAAAAACAGAAAATACAATATTAGAATTAGATGTTGCATTTTCTATACGTGAAGCAAGACCGCAATGGAATAAATGCACTATTTTCATCATTTCCTTCTATCTCTCAGCCTATTATTCCCTTGAAAATGAGGCACACTGCCTACTAAAGAAAGTATCATTCGCAGAAAAGCAGTGCATTTCCACTGAAACACCAAACATCGGTAGAACTTATCTGTGATTTGAATTACAATTGCAGCCAAAGGACACAACACTTGTGCACCCTTCTGGAAAAACAAGGATGGAGTCCTGGTGGCAGATTTGTACTCCTGGAAACCTCTCACTGGATGTGCTGTGAAGAAAAAGTGGGTATTTCCCTACAGGTGTTAAGACAACTAGACAACCCAGGGAAAAGACTTGGATTACTGGAAGCTATTAAATCCTTAATTAAAAGACAGTACAAAGGAATCTCAATGCACCGACAAGGTATTTGTCCTCACTCCAGTTTTAATCAAATTGTTGTTTCAATAGATTTATTAATTTACTTCAGGATTAGATGCTCTCCTTAGATGTGTCTTCGTGATCTAAAAGTAAAATTGATGTAACACCGCAGTACAGACATCAAAATGGAAAAGGAACTGAAGTGACAAACAACAGGGAAATAAAAATAGTTGAGGGGGTGCATCTTTTTAGGAAGGGAAATCTAAAAAATAAACCAAACAACAACAAAAATACCCACAAACCATATTAGTTTTCCTGTAAATTATATCTAGGGAAGTGGGATTTCAAATGAAATTAATCCCAGCCTGAGGGTGAATATTCTGTGTGTATAACTTATTGCTTATGGAGAGATTTGCAAGATTGAGTTCTCAGCATACATTCCTGGGTCATTACCTTTACATCAAGCCTTGAAAGCTAAACATTGAGCTGTTGTTGTTTCTGAGGAGCCTGTGGGCAATGCTTGTGAGCAGGAGGGCAGGATGGGCAGGTCTGGGATGCCCAGTGCTGAAGAGCAGGGAAGGGATGCTGAGGATTGCAATCCCCTGGTTCTCAGCAGAGCTGCCTCCTAGGGTAGATATATCAAAAAGCTGAAATCTCAGCTCCTCTATTTCCAGTTCTCAGCTGTGTTGCTATCTGTGTAGTGAGGAGGCAGTTCCGAAAAATAGCTTGACAAAATGAAGAAGTACGTTAGACCATCCGTCATTAATATGAACTCTTAAAAGCATATTTAATTTGGTTGTCTTCGGGAAAAAACAGCAGACTAAAATTCCAGCTGCTCAAAATATGCCAGCACTAACTGCAACTGCAGGGCTTGGAGAATAAATCGCAGAAGCCCCATTGATTTATAAACTCTCCCGCTTCTGCGGCAGAAAGCTCAGCCTCCATCTTTCATCACTGGTTCATTACTGGTATATCCTCCTGTATTTGTTTACTTTTTATTCTCAAGATTTGGGTGTTCCAAAATGCAGAGCTGTAGCCAGAATAAGCTGCCATCCTCAGGGAGGAAGAGCTCTGCCAGAAAAAGCCTATCATAATTTTCCTTCCCATTGCTGGTGGGATACCTGTCTAATGAGTGCAACTTTTACAAGCCCTTTTTATATCCACAGCACCCCACTTTTCCCTCCCAAAAAGGCATTTCAGTAGAAAAACAGTAGTGCGGTTTCCATATCCATTCAGCAGATGGCATCAATTAATCTGTCTTCTCACTCAAAATGTTAATATTTTATAAGAATGAGAGAACATTCACTTATTTTATTCTCCTTCCCACAGGCATGCACTTAAAAAATGTTTCCTAATTTATCTTAATTCATATCTCCTATTTCATAATTACCATTTTACTATACTTTCTGTCCCTGTCATAGCTTAGTTGTGTTTTTTGAAATTTAATCAAATAATAATTAAATTCCAAGGGTAACACCTCTGGTTATCTCTTCATAATTAAACTTCACTTTTTTCTTCAGAAATATCTGAAAGAAAAAGGCAATTTCTTCTAAGAATGCATGCATATCATTTGTGTGCTAGTTCGATGACTGAAGTGACTTTGGCAGGGAATTCAGAGATGCATTTCATGCATTCAGATCCAGGCTTTGGGAGAATTTTTTGTTTTCATTTGGGATGGGTTAGCTAGTTTCAAGAAGTTCCAAACACATGCTCAGCACAAAACTCAAGAGGTTTGTAAGGCTTCTATCTGGAACACTGTTTTTGCTGGGCAATGTATGCAATACAAATTGTTCTTGTTTCGCCTTCCCCTATAGGCAGACTGAATTATGCTACTGTTTAATGTAACTCAAAATTCTTTCCTGTATGTGCTCAAGGAGGAACTATCAATATTTGCATAACGGGGCAATTGGATTTCCCCTGAAAACCTGGGGCAAAATCTAAATTTCACTTGTCTGAAGAGGATTGAGATAATGTTAGAGTGCTATTACTACGGTGAGAGCCATGCCCAGGCTACCATTCTGCTTTGGAAATAACCTTCCTTTGCTCGAGGCAAGGGGTACTTGGCATCTGAAATTCACAAAACTTAAAGAAAAAAAAAAAAAAAAAAAAAAGGAACATAACTCTCTCAATATTTCAGAGTTTACATTGACAAAATTGCTCTTAATATTTCATTGGACTATCTCCTCTCTAGATGGCTTGAGGGTATTTTCCTCAAAATAAATAATGGTCAACATTTAAAATAATAGCTTTTTATTCAGCAATTATTTACAATCCTATGATTAAGTAATGAAACTGGAGGATCTGCAGAGAGATGATTATAATATTGTCAGTGTCAAGCAAGGTGGCTGGTGGAGGAGTTTGCTGGGCAGGTACATCCTGTCTCAGCTGGGACAGAAGTGGCAGCAGGTAGGACAGAACATCATTTTAGTCAATCAGCAATGTAATGTGCTATCTCAAGTGCTGAAAGAGATGAAGAGGGAAGATGATGGTGACGATAAGCTGATGAGTTTCCCCAAACTGAGCTTACACCAGTCCAAAAATGGAGAATGGTAAATAATAACCTGTGTGTGCATTGTGGGCAGGATGATGTGTTTGTTCTTGCTTATGTGGAATAATTGTAAAGGTAAAGTGGGCTGTTAAGTATTACACATCAATGTTTCCTACCTTATTAGATTACAGTATTCTCTCAGAACCCGATAACAGTGCAGAGAGTCCCTCTCCTTACACAAACCTTGACAACTATACAACACTTAAATTTAATTACTTTAGTTGAAACTGTTCTTGTACAAAGGTTGTTTTCAAATTAATTAATCTGCTTCCACCATATGTCAAAATAATTTTTTATATCTCTCATGATTTTTCAGACACAAACAAAACTCATCCAAGATCCATATGTCTATAATTTGCTGTTGTTCTGCATTTGTACCTTTTTTTTTTTTTTTCAATTGGAAGATACTTTTATTCAACCCTTCATTGAAAAGTCATCCTTAAAAATAATAAGCTTTTAACAATGCCATCTAATTATAATAGGTATATATTTCCATATTCTTTAGAACTGGTATCCCTCTTGTGAACATAAATTCCATTCTTTTAACGAGTAGTTAAGGAAACTATTGAGTATTTGGCCTTTTAATGCAATACTTTAAGTCCATGAATAACCAGTTGGAACTCCATAGATGATTATTTGTCCACAGACCAAACAGTTAACAGCTAATACTCTAGAGCAGTTAGCACTTAATCTAATTAATTTCCTTGAAAAAAAAAAGAAAAAAATAGAGAGAGAGATTGAGTGAGTAATAGAGAGAGCACTACCTTCCTGTACAGACAATGTCTAATTTTTAATCCTATAATTATCCTGGTAGCATGAGATATTAAGTTATCAGCTTTGCTATTCAAATTAGAACTCTTAGGCTCTACCAGTTGGAACTATCTCAAAATTTAATAATAATAATAATAACAGCAATAATAATAGTAATAGGGGACATGAATCTCATAGCTGTGTTGATTCTTCATACAGTACATTTGCTGGCAAAAAATAAAAGAGCACCTCATTATTTTCCAGTGAATATTCTCGGAGTCTTAACTAGCATGGGACAAATTCTTCAGTGGCTTCACCTTTTTCTGTAGAAAATAAGAGTAAAAGTGATTTGGAAGTAAGAAAACTTTTTCTGTCGACCAAGGAAGTGTTGCTGCAACCAAGCGAGGAGTGCTTGGACAACTTTTGCTCCCAAAAGCAATAGTCTTAGACATTCTCATTATTGGAAGGTTTAGAGGTCACTGGACAATCAAAATCTTCACTAATAACAGTCTCAAGCATTAGAAAATTGTGAATCAGTTCTCCCCTACTCTTTCCAGTCATGACTTTTGTTATCAGAAAGCTGAAAGAAAATAGATCTTTTTTTTTCCCTGCTTGATACATATATATATGTATGTTTAATCTTCCAGAGAAAAAGGAGCATCCATTTCTTAACTGTTAAACTCTGATAT
>JAOWBP010051903.1:0-14287 GCA_028571105.1 Tragopan temminckii | reverse complement strand
CCGTTTCAATATGTCAAAACAAATGTCTTCGTTCCCTCTCCCGACTCTGATTGAAATGCACCAATAGAATAAAATGATTGAAGTATCTTTGCATAAAGAGGAGAGGCAGATGCAAATGCATATGTTGATGAGGAAGCTATAACAGATGTCCCTCTGCTCTAAGCTAGCCGGAATGCAAATCACCTGCATTTTCATGATGTCTCATTGACTAATTACTTCTAAATGCTTTTCCAAGACTCATCTTCATGGAAAAAAACCACCTATTTTCTTCCAGTCTATGAAGCAGGCCTGCGAGGATTAGCTTAACACAGTTTTATAAGTCCACTGTATTGGTAGCATGCTGCAACTCAGAACGCTGACAGGGCAAATGCTTTTAGGCTAAGAGCCTAAGGAGGCCCATGTGGAGGATGTAATGGTGGGACACAAGGAAAGGAGGAAGAATGCAGCCCACATAAGAAAAGCAAAAGCAAAAAAAAAAAAAAACAAACCTGCTTTAGAAGACAAATACACACAAGGCTTATTTATATGACTTAAACACCTATTAACTGACAGTGCTTGACATTTCTAGCTGGCTAGCACTAAACTTCTGCTAATCAGTGATAAGGCCAGAGGAATATGAGTCATAGTAAATCAAAAGAGCCATGGACCTTGGAAAGTGCCACACAAACAGAACAAACCTGCCAAAACAAAAAAGATTAGTAAAAAAAGACAGTCATCTATATTGTGTTTCTAGTGACTGAAAGGAAGCAACCATGTACATTCTTTGCTCTATGACAGCCATCTCAAAAGTCTTTGGTCAGATTGGAACTAATCTCAAAGAGAGGCGTAGCCTTTGATGCCGTTACACACAGACATTTTCAATAGCTCTTTTATCAGACTCAAAGAGGGAGAAATTGATGCCATATGGAGATGCACATGAATACATGCCTAATCACTTATTTGTGCCCAAACAATTCTTTTCTCTACAGGAACATATGAGGAATCCATTACTGTGGGGATAACTATTTTGGCCGCTATCAGGTATCCCTATCACAACGTGGAAAAGGAGCAGCTGGTGCTCTGATTATACCCATGATAGAAGTTTGATACATGCATATGCCAGTCAAGGTCCAGATGAGCCTAGATGGTACACTGAGCTTGCTTTGGTAGCCAAGATAACCAGCTTGAATAGTCAAAGCCAAGCTGTGGAATGATGCACACTGTGTACAAAACATGCAGCCACCACTGAGTCCCCAAACCAGGTGGCCTCTTATAGCTGTCCCATCTGAAAATGGCTTCTGGCACCTTTCTGAGGGGGTATGTAAACACAGGTTCCAGAAAGGTTGTCTGAACTGTCTCCATACACGAATGCGGCAGATTTTACACTCACATGGCCACACTGCCTGGTTTATTTTCCATGTGATCAGGAGCGTGTCAGACACCGTGCTACCACAGGGCAATCAGATTCTTCATGTGAGTTCTATCATCTTTTCCCTAAACTTGAAGACGGAGGGTTGTAAACAGTTAATAAGTAGGGAGACGATGGAACAAGTAGATGCGTCTTTGGAAGAAGGTCTGAAGAGGCTGTGAAACTGGGGCTGGTGAAGGCTGAAACCCCATCTCTGGAGGCATTCAGGGCGAGGTTGGATGGATGGGCAGCCTGATCTGGTGGGTGAAAGCCCTACCCACGGCAGGGAGGGGAACTAGATTAACTTTAAGGTCACTTTCTAACCCAAGCTTTTCTAGGATTCTGTGAAACAAGAGAGGCATCAGTCTGCCTAATCTACAGGTTTCTTCCACGTTTGAGCTAGAAAGGGTGATGTGAGGGCATGTAGCAGTGCTCCTCTTTGGACAGGGTAGGTTAAGAGTCAGCAGATTGGTAAAGATGCTGTCGGTGTGTCACAGGCAAGAGTTGGGATCCAAGAAGAACTGCAAAGGATTCAAAGCCAGACAGAGAATTCACAGTGCCTTCAGTAAGAAAGGCAATACAAAACAGCTGGAATAGCTGATCCCCAAGAGGAAAACTGAGGAAGGAAATGCTGGAAATAGCAAAAGGTTCTTGGAGCTGGTAGACTGAGACCTGAAAATTATTTAGCTCACTGACTTGCAGCAAAATGGCTTGAGATCAGTCCAGTTTTCTTAGTTGGCAAGCCCAATTTTAAGTAGGCATTGTATGGCTTTATCAGTATGGTAGGCTCTGCCACTGTGCGTGAGCTGTACCCACTAGACCTAACACGGAAATGAGGAAATCCACATGACACTGAGGAAATAGCCTTAGTCTTGCCTTGCTTTTAGACAGCAAGTAGGACAGCAACCTCACCTGCCCCTGGGCACTGCTTGAGAAAGCTCTGTTTCCCCCAGCACCACTGATGTTGCATTTTGGCCTTCAGACTGAAAGTGTTAAGTGGCACTGAAATCAAGCTGACTTACTTTTAAAGAATGTCTAACACAGAAAACAGTCCCATTGAATACTCACCTCACTTCAGGGACTACAGCCACCCCACAACCATGAAGCTCCTTCAAGCTGGAAGAGCCCTATTCCAGCAGCCACCTGTGTCCTCTCAA
Organism: Tragopan temminckii; assembly: GCA_028571105.1. NCBI lineage: Eukaryota > Metazoa > Chordata > Aves > Galliformes > Phasianidae > Tragopan > Tragopan temminckii. The sequence goes on along the minus strand of JAOWBP010051903.1, from coordinate 11,743 downwards.
AATCTGTTCCATGCTTAAGGTTTCCTTAAAATTCTGATAACTTCTTTATTACTATGCAAGGATTTCATCTTTTGTTTAAAAACACACGGCCTTCATGTCAGTAGAAGAAAACCTAAAGGTGCAAACGCTAGAAGCTTAAACCATTTCTCAGTCATCTTCAACACTTGGCAGTAGTGACAATGACAACATCCAACAGTAAAAGGCCTGTGCAAATGAGGTGCTGGCTAAGGTTAAGTTGCCAGTCTGTACAACATGAGTGCCCTTTTCAAAGGGCATAATTTAGTGGAACAGGCAAAGAAGCAGTGAATTTGTAGTTCTGTAGGCACAAAAAGAGAGTGACCTGGCCTGCTTTCTGGGTTAGGAACATCTACAAGGGAACCCTGTTTATTCCCTGCTGTGCACTTCAAGGCTCTTCTTGCTGCTTCCTCTTGCTTGCAGAAACTCAATAGAATCAAATTCTCTGTTCCTCTTTTAAATTCGTCTGGACTAGTCATATAAATCTTCCTTCAGTAAAAAAAGAAACAGGTTCTGAAGTCCTCAGCTGTCTTCTGAACAGAAAACTGAAACAAATTTGAGCTGCTGTCTCCCCCCAGTGTCAGCATATTTTCATCTTCAAGGCTGCTACTGTGGCACATACAATGCCCAAGGGTAAAGAGATCTGCTGCAACATACCCAGTGAAGGAAAATACAGGTGTGTTCTCCTTCCCAGATGACCTTCATAGCATAGATCAAATCTCCACCCCGATATACTGGAGAAGAGAAATTGGTTCAGATTTGGGAACAGGTTTGGTATCGTATTTTGGAACCTCCAGGATATCAGCCTGCTAGGAGACCCATTACAACTCCCAGGGGTTTTCTATGCCCTAGTGCTACTCTGAAGCTAAGGGAAAAAACAGCCAGATTGGACCAGATTTGAAGTCTTAAGTATACAAAGAGTTTTTCTGAGCTACCTGTAGATGCAAAGAGCTGGTGATGTAGAGGACTTCTGAGGAGATTCACAGCTGCTTTTTGCCCATGTTCAATTCAGGAACAAAAAAAGGACTACTCATGTTGAACATGTTTAGCAAGCTACGTCCCCCTCAGGCTTTAACACTACTCTTCATTTCTTTGGGTGCTAAATGAAGCTCAATTGCTTTGATGCTGTATGACTTGCTTTAAAGGGAGATTGTGTCCCTTTGATTCTGCTTACAGAGTAGCTGTACTGAGAGGGAGAATTCCTCGCTTCCAATTAATAACACATTCTAACTATCGGTCTAGAAAAATCTATTATTGGCTGAGTCTCTAAAAAAATTAAAAGTGAGGCCAATACTTAAAGGCAATCCCTGACTGCACAGAGTCAACACATTACTTACTTCTGATGCTGGTAGACACTGTGCAGGCCTGACAATTTCCTTGTACAGTTTGGGTATGTGGCTTAGCTAAACTTCTTGGTGTGTTTCCCTCAATAGCTGTTTAATGGAAGTGGTTAGGATAATCTGTTCTCACTGAACACCGCAGAGCCATTTAATTAAACTACTATTCAATTCCATGTTTGCATACACAGATGACTGCTGAGACAGTAGTGGAAAACTGCAGATTTGCAACGACACTAAGAATTCCCCAGTCAGATAGATAGTCCTGAAGCTGCCATAGGAAAAATACTGTTCTCTTCCAAGAACAGGCTACTGTAATACTTACATTCTCCGGTCACCAAGGTGACTGCATGAACGGTGAGATTTTACAGATCACCACAGTTCATGGTGTGTAACTCCACTGCACTAAAAGCTCTCTGAGCATTAGCTGTATCAGCTGCACGCTCTGCCAGATAATGCTTGTGACACACGCACTGCAGCAGTACACGCTTATGTGACCACACCAGGCACCTCAGCCTGCAGCCACAGGGAGGGGGCAGGAGCGAGCCACCCCAGGGGCCTCCCACAACCTCTGGACTCCCAAGTCTTCTCCTGTCTTCTTCCTTCCACTCCACTCAGATTTCACATTCACTTCCAGAAAACACAAGGATCTAGAAGTGCTTTATAAAAGAAATGTGAAGGTAAACATACCTGTTACCACTGCCGCACATTCCTAAGGTTTTGTTTATGTGCAAACCACCTATTCTGTTGATTAACCTACCATGACTGAGTGCACTTACTCTTTAAGACTTCAAGTTACTGAACGTACAGGAATGGCTAGTAATGGTAATTAAACTGCCCCTATTTTCTAGGCCAAGTAGTAAACACAGAGCTATACGCAGCCCTCAGACACTACACAAAGCAAAATACAAGAAACCTCCTCATATTAAACTTCCACAAAGATTCTCATACTGATGCTATGATTTGCTTTACACTGAAGTAAGTGCTAGGTATGGAAAGGGGTTTGAAGAAGACTGAGAAGTTCCTATCTTTGTTTTTTTCATTTGGATTCAACAGAGAGTCCACAAGCCTCATGTTTGTACCCCTGCAGTTGCTTGAAGAAGCTGTGCAGAGACCTCCCCAGTTCCTTCTGTCTGTCCATGAACCCTGCATACACTCATGATGGACTCAGTGTTTTCTTTTTAAAATCAACCTCCTCCTTGCAGCTAATCTTTAAAAACTGCCTCCTCTGCAGCTCTAACTGTAGCATTTAAGTAAGCAGTAACCAAGGTCATTATTTTTTTTTTTACAAATGTTTTCTTTATTGCATAAATAGAAGCTTAGATATTTTGCTGTACATACAAAAAGTTGAGATACAATTTAAGTGAATGTTACTCCGGAGGGTTTTATTCCTTCGACACATCCTTCATCTACAGGAAGCCTTCGTTCTCTCAGGAAAGGAATCCAAGCAAGCTGCCAAGTGTCACAGAATCTGCAGGGTGGGGAAACAGCAGTGAGAACAGCAGGCATGATATGCTAGCAGCACATGGACTAAATCTGCCTGCCCACGTGGCAGGCTGCAATCGGAGCTAATCACAGCTCTGCAGTGCTGACATGGGAGAACATTTTTAGGGCAGGAGAAGTCACCCCTTCTCACAATCCCATTATAGAAAGACGTGCTGACAGTCCTAGAAATGGCAGAATTTAGGAAAGACTTGGCCTCTGGTGGGCCACACTGGGTGACTAAGAGGACTTCAGTCAGATTTGCTTTAATGTCAGTCATTCAACAAGGTCAACGTCACATGCCAGACCACGAGGTCTTGTGGGATGAGCTCCTTACCCTGGTGCAGCAATCCTCCGGGCAACAGCCTTTGCCAGGCAGAACTCCCTGGGGCCTAACACAGAGCACAGTAAAGTCTGCTCATTAAAAGTAGCAGCCTTGCTCACTTGCAGGGCAGCTTGCCCTTGCGCCCACCTCTCATTTGTTTAGCACTAAAACTCTATATAACTTACTCTGACTTATTCAGCATAAACTGAAAGAAGTATTCTCACAGCATGTTCCAGTGGCTACCTGAACCAATTTAAAATAAAAGTTTAAAGTGGCACAAGTCTGCACAGCCACAAATTCTCAGTATGATGTAAACAGGAGCCTGAAAACACCTCTGTATTTCTTGTTTTCCCTACGCGAATGAAACACTCTGTTCCCATGGTTATTTTCAGGCCCCATTTCTAGTCACAATTTCCAATCTCTGTTGCAAGAAACAAAAGTGATAGGTTTGAAATCAAAACTAGTAAACATTTCTAAAAACTGAAACCATCTTCATATGTGAGGTGATGACCTCAAAAGGAGAAAGTTAGTTTTCTAGTTTAATAAAGTGCAACATTGTTATAGCGAACTCCCACTGAGTTTACAAAGGGCAGGCAGGAATAGAATTCCCATTTTGCTGCAGAACAGAAAAATGTGAAATGAATTGATACATAAATCACACACCAAACAACTCGGGGAGTATAATCTTAGCACTAGACCACACTCATTTTGCTAACAGGCTTGATCCAATGATTGCTTAAGCTTTGAAGATACTGGGAAGGAATTTAGCACACGGCAAATGAAAAACGAAAACTTTACTACACTTTCAATGTTCGTTTTGCTTTTTTTTTTTTTTTTTTTTTAAATGTAGATGTCTACTTTTTCTCAGTGAAGTATATATGATGGATGTATAACCTGAAACAGTTTTATTACCTTGGGAAGCTTCACAGCATGAGATTTGGCCCTTCAAGCTAAACTATCAGCAACTTGTCATGTATTTAACTAACATGGAATTGGAGATTCTTTTCAATGTGATTTAAGGCCAAGGAACCTTATTACATCATCCTGTCTGGCACGCCTCTCACGCAGTTTTTGCCCAACTTTAATGATTTCTTTATGTATCAGGACTTTCTGTGCAACTGGTTGGGCATACAAAATTCAAGGAAATTAAGAACAGAAAAAGAATATCATGCTAAGATCTCCAAAACCCCAAACAGTGGCTTACAAGTTGTCTGGTCCTAACTTCGTTTCTTACAAAGAATGGGCATGGTATGGGTGTGCAAATACAGTGAAGCATCACAGGAGACACATACCGAATAACTCAGATAATGGTGAGACTTCTAACCGCACAGCCCAGATGTACTGAAGCCAAAATATAATGGGATTAATATGGCAATGCCATTATGAAATACCAGGACGTCAAATGAACTATATACCTGAGAGATTCTTTAATCACCCTTCTTCTCTGCTTCTCTTTTCAATTTCTCTTCACGTTCCCTCTTCAATTTTTCTTCAATTTTTTTACTCTGGTACATTTTAACTCCAGCAAATGCTAAGCAAAGAATCAATGTTTTAGCTGCCAAGATGTACATCAGCAATGGGAAATTCTCCAAAGCCTGTAATAAAACACAATATATTTAAGCGGTTACTGGAATGCTTGGACAATTAAAAATTAATCTACAGGGATACTATACAGCTTCTTCCAACAATGGCATTATTCAAAGCAATGGTAATGTTCTTCTGTTCATACTTTTTTTTCCTGCAGGGAATTTTAAACTAGGCAGATTGTCCAGGGAGAAGGCCAAAATCCAATTCACTTTACTCAAGTTTGTATATGAAACTCCCTTGCACAGTTCTTTCTTGCTTTTGTTGTCTTTACTGTGAATGTAATATTGGCACAACCTAGAGTTGAAAAAGGAAAGGAATTGAGTACCTTAGGATGCTTATAAAAGGTGAAATGCATCTGAACAATTTTGATAGGAGTGATGGAAGCATGCATATCAGTTATCAGATACAATGCCTGAATACACTTTTGTCCATCTAGAAATTTTAATCCAAGAGAGTTCTGCAATTTGCCCAGGTCTATACTATTAAGTGTAGATGAATGCCTTTGAACCACAAAAGATATAAAAAGGACATAGCCTACAATGATTCAGTTTCAGCTGTTTTTAATTTCTGAAGCCAATAAAACTGCACAACATATTTCAATGTTAGAAAAGCACATTACTCTAAGTGCATATAGAGTGAAAAATAAAACGCAAACGGGTAACACTGTGAACTAAATACAATGAGAGCTGCAGAGGCACTCAGTGAGAGATGTCAATTTCAGAAGGATACTGAAGGTACACAAGCTTCCCAATACCCTGTTTCAAAGAGCCACTTGGCCAGCAGGATCAGTCTGGCCTTTCAGTGATGCACAGCAGGTTCACAGTTTAAGTCCTCCCACAGCAAGTATCCCAGTAGCCCTCTATAACCTCAGAAGGCCTTCCAGCACCTCATAAAGTTGTTTGCCCATTGTTTAAATACTGTATTTTAAAAAAGCCTTGCATTCATACTCCATTAGCATGCCCCCTTAAAGTCTGCAAATGAGAGCTCGAGTGGGCTCTTATAGCACTCCTTTATGCAAGCTGCATGTTACCTTTGACATCTGGCCAGTTCAACCCAATTCTGCAGAAAACATCATTTTTACTGGCAATATCTTTAAACCACAGCTCTGCTCTGTGAAAAGGCAAAGCCAAGGCCTGTGGTTAGCACTACTTTTATGATAAACAGACTAACTGAACAAGTTATAATTGGTAGTGAACAAGGCTCAAGCATTTCTGAGCCTTACATATGTACCTTTATGCTTATGGCCCTGATGCCCTAAAAAACAAAGCAGAGAAACCCCGCTTTGGTAAGGAAAGGAGCTGAGGAGAGAATAGCCTGAGAAAAGCCTACAAAGAGGAAAGCCAGAGGAGAGGTTCAATGTACAAGGCCCCAGTCTGCAAGCCCTCTGAGCCTGAGGTACAGTGTGGTAGTGAAGCCATCACCTAGACAAGAGAAGCAACTTCAACACAAGACTCATCCAACCACATCTTAAACCCATCTCCTTCAAAGACCAAAAGTTCACTCTTATACGACTATGAAACATCCTCACCTTCAAGTTAAACGCCACCATCTTGGCTGAAGGCTGATAATGCCTGTTCTGAAGCAGGCTGTGTCCAGCACCGACGAGTGTCACGCTTCTAAAGGCACAACTCAGGACAGAAGCATCTTGAAGAAATGGAAATTTAAAAAGAATTAGCCCATCTGTTTCTATTCAGCATGTCCACCACACACCTCTCCGACAGGCTCATCTGCAGCTCAGTGCCTGGCAGGATATCTGTGCCATGGGGCTCAGCAATGACCAATGCGTGCCTTTTTTGAGCTGAATGACAGGAACAACATCCATGCAGGGTACTGCTGAAGGACAGGGGTTTGATGGGCCCAAGCAGGTGCCATACTTGCAGAGAGGGGAGGCTGTGCTTTCACTGCACGTAGCAGATCTCAGCAGCTGCCCAATCAAAAACAAAGCACTGGCTGCTTTCAAAGGCACATGTGCACACCAAGCTGCCTCACTGATGTATCAGATCTAGCGGACAAACAGCATCCCGAAGTGCCATCTTGTGGATTTCAAGCCTATCTGCCCTGTTCAAAGCCTGAATGCCTAATGGCTCCTTCCCATTCCTGGATGCACTCAAGGCCAGGTTGGATGGGGCCTTGGGCAGCCTGAACTGGTGGGGGGCAGCCCTGCCCAGGGCAGGGGTTGGAGCTAGGTAGGCTCTGAGGTCCCTTCTAACCTAAACCCTTTTGAGATTCTATGACATAACATCATTTTCATCAGTTTTCTCTCATTTGCCAACACATTAATTTTCCTGTACAGCCCGTAACACCCAAGTGAACCAATCAGGCAGCAGATCCCTCAGGTGGCCAATATATGTTTCAGAACTGAATTTTGGGACCCCGAAATGTTCAAGGGATACTGAAGACTGCAGCACACAGCTGCAATGCTGCCCTTTGGTCTCTGCTGCTGCTCCACCAGTGCTGATGCTGTTTCAGCTGCTGGATTTCAAATTCGGCACTTTCCTGCCTGACTGCCTCCAGGGATCTCCTGTAGGTGTAACAACAGAGTGACTGTTGGAGAGAAGGAAGAAGGCCAACAGTTTAGTCCAAACCTTTACTGGCAGCTGGGCGGAACAAATCACTACCATACCGCAACAGCTGTTCATGGCTTGTCTTCATAATGAAAACAAGGACTCAAGTAAATGTTCCTGCTGCTCCTGAGCTGCTCAGATGGCTTCTTCACAGCTACCCACATTTCTCCACCTAAGGGATATCCCTTCCCTTTTCCCCTCTCCCCCCACCAGCTGCAAAAATTCTCTCCTAGCAGAATCTGCCCTGAAAGCATTGCCACAGAGGGACACCACAGGAGACCCCGAGCAGAGACTGGGAGGGTCTGTCAGAACAGATTGATTCCACGCATGATGTGCTCTCCTGCCTTCCTGGTGCTCCTGTGGTTCACCCCTTGCCATTGCCTGGGCTGAGAATGGCATGCTTTCCTTTTTGCCACTCATCCCTCGTAAGTTACTTAACTCAACTGACCCACTGAGCAAGGAGCGTAAGTTCTGATCACAAAGAGCAACAGATTGCTCACACAGAGAAAGGAGAAGAAAATACCTCCCAGGGTTTGTCATGTCCAGCATACAGACGTCAGTGAGCACAGGACACGTATCCCTGGCCCAAGCTACTGCACATGGCTGAGATGATAGCAAAAGGGCTCTCTTGGCACAGCATCAGCATGAGAGCTGCTCATCCTTAACTGTTCAGGGAAGCTCTCCTGTCTATCCATAGACCCACCCTCCCAAAGAAGCCCTGAGAGGAGCATTGGCCAGCTTGGAGATGGCAGCTTGTCCAATACTACACGGCTCTGCACAAACTGCGGGATGTTCCAGGATTATATCCTACCAGGACAGATTCAGGAACAGCAGAACCTGTGAGGTCAGCTGCTGCTAGCAAGATCTAACTGTATCTAAGCAATGATGCAGCCAACTTGTCATCCAGTATTTACTGTGTTGATGTTTAGTTGTGTAGTTCCCTTCTCCTGTTGATAAAATGCCAGGGTAGCTGTGAAGTAACAAGTCAGTAGTGTTTCACCTCCCCCCCAAAAAGGCATTATAACTTCTGATGTTTCCTTCAGAATTTCAGCCAAGATTACAATGTAAAGACCCCTGCCAGATGGGCACAGCCAATATAACCCATCAGAGGCGATTCCTGGTGTACAGTCATGGAATCACAGAATCATTAAGGCTGGAAAAGACCACTAAGATCATCTAGTTTAACTGTCAACCTATCACCACCATGCCCACTAAACCATGTGCTTCTCAGTGAAATCCAAGTTATACAACCCTGGCCTGATGTGGAGGAACTGAACTGCCCAACTGGGGTTTGTGTCCTCATCCTGACTCTGGTGAGGGCTTCATCACTATACAGTCTTCATTCTTCTCCTAAATTGCTCTAAATTCTGTGTTTCAGTTGGAATCAGTGTTGTGACATGCTGTAAAGAGGCATGAATTCAGCTATTCAAAAACATGCTAGCATCTGGCATATGATGCTCAAAATGGAGCTTAGAGATTTTTATATACAGAAAAAGTTCTAGACTCAGCAAATGTCATGTGAGCCCATCTGTGGGGTCTGACTGCAGGGTGAGAATCAGCATATAATGCATATTGCAGCGTGCACTCCTGCAAATGCTTGTTTGCAAGTCAATTACCTAAACAGTCAGCACAACACTTCTTCAGTATTTCTGCTCTGCTGAGAGACAAGCATGAATCTGCCTGAATTTGTATCCGCGAGGAGTAGCTGTACTGAAGTCACAAAGCAAATAAGGAAATTCTTCTTTTGTTCTGAACTGTAGTGTTTCAGTCCAAAATGCTTCCTGTGAGAGCTGATACTTCTGATAATCTTTTGCTACAGAGACTTCTATGACTGGAACTAAAGCAGAAGCTGCTGCTGTCTGTATTCCCACACCCAACTCCACCAGCCTCCAGCAGTCAAGCACTTCTATCAATTTCACCTCTAGAGTCTTCTGGTCTCCATTCCGATGCAGACCTTATTGAAGACAGTTGAAATTGCATGACAGAAAAAAATAGTGGGTGGAGCTGCATGGGGCAAGGAGAAAAAAAATGGCAGGATTCACTTCACATCAGAAAAACAATGCTTGTTAGCGCTGATGTTGCCAATTCAGAAGTAAAAAGCTCATGCACTGTACTTTCAAGGTTGTGATATCTTAAAAGCAAGCAGGCAAATAAGCAGCTGAAGTTTCATGTTTGCCTTTTCAGAGGAAGATAAGGCAAAGATAGGAGTTCAAAACACATCCACAGTCAGGCATTGTTCGTTCCTTAAGAAAATGCAAGCTCCCTTAACAAACAGCCCTTCTGGGAGCAGAGTGTGGGCCCCACAGAAGGTCACTGTTACCTTCATTCAAGCAAGATCTCATGCTGAGCCACGTGAGAAAGAAGCAGGAGCGCTAGGCTCTGCCTGAAGCCCTGTTGGAGACGTCATGATCTATCCATCACACACTCATACGCTTCTATGCAGGGCAGGGATAAAATGACATCACTCTCACACGTCTGTAGCTTTCTTCACTATCACTACCCTATTTACACTCAGACCTCCATTAAGCAGATTAAACGACTGCAGAAGGGAAAGGGAGGAGAGAGTCTGCCTGTGCTGCACCTCAGTGCTGTACCAGCGATCCTGTCAGTTCTGAATGCTGTGAGGTCTACTGGGTCCAGAGCTGGTGGTCAGGGTCACAACACAGCCCTTGAGGCTCGTGTCCTCAGCAGGGCTAATGAGCTCCCAAGGAGGGCTGCAGCAATTCCCTGAGCTAGCTTTTAGATGGTGCCAGCCCCAGATCTCTGCACAACATTGTGCAACACAGACCACCCCATGCAAACTGAAGAGTTGGGCCCCAGTCAGTGGCAAAGCACAGAATTGAATCCAGGTCTCTCAGCCACTGAATTATAGCTGTATTCTACCACACCGACCACATCACAGCCCAGCTACTAACGCCATTGTTTTCTTACACAGCAGCAGAATATTGACTGGGCTGCATGCTCCAGAAAACTCCTACCAGGCAACTGGGAACTCACAATCCCACTCAAGCTGACTTGGCTGAGACTCTCAGTCAACCCACTAATAACTCCATCTACCCTACAGAAGGGGACCTATCTGAGATATTTTTCTATTGACTGGGGATTTGGGAGCACTTCTTATCAGCTTTGTGAGATGCTATAAAAGTAACCAGCTGGCAGGCCTTGGAAAGCAGCAAGCTACCAAGGTATTTAAATGGAGCGATGGCTGAATATTCCCTGAGCTATAGAAGGAGTTTAATTCCACCTGTCTCTTGCTGCATATTTTTCAGGAAATAAAATGCATACTTCTCACCTGGACAGTCACTGAAAGATCTACCACTACACTTGACCTGCAGCATCATGCATCACACTTAGCATCTCAAAGGTATGATCATGCCTCTTCCTCTAGAAAAATATGACTACTGGGCAGAGGGAAAATACAGCAATATGGCACAGCCCAAGGAGAAACACAGTTGCAGCATGTGTGAGCCAGAGCTGCTGTGCTAAGATCCATCACAAACCACCGCCATAGGATGCACTGGTAATATTAAGTCAGACCTTTAGAGCTTTCATGAGAACATAAGCCAAAACACCACAGAACCATAGAAATGCTTGGTTTGGAAGGAACCTCAAAGCCCACTCATCTCAACCTCTGCCGTGGGCAGGGCTGCCCCCCACCAGCTCAGGCTGCCCAGGGCCCTATCCAATCTGGCCTTGAGCACCTCCAGGGATGGGGTAGCACAGCTTCTCTGGGCAGCTGTGCCAGCACCTCACCACCCTCTGAGGAAAGAGCTTCCCCCTGATATCTAACCTGAGTCTCCTCTCTTTTAGTTTAAAGCCATTCCCCCTTGTCCTATCACTATCAGACCACATAAAAAGTCAGTCTCCCTCCTGTTTATAAGCTCCCTTCACTTGAAGGCTGCAATGAGGTCTCCCTGGAGCCTTCTCTTCTCCAGGCTGAACAAGCCCAGCTCCCTCAGACCTTCCTCACAGGAGAGGTGCCCCAGGCCTCTGAGCACCCTTGTTCTCTCCCCGGACCCTCTCCAACAGCTCTGCACCTTGCTTGTGTAGGAAGACCTGTGCAATCACTCAGTTCATACCAGTGTCGATCATACAGTAATTCCCAAACTAACACCAACTCCAGGCACATGGAAGCACAGACACGTAAGGCTTACCTACCTGCCGAAGCTGCAATGGAAATATTAACAATTCCTCCAGCAGCTCCTCTCACATTTCAAGCGCTGTCAAGCAAAGCACAGAGCAGACAGAAGCGTCAGTGGTGGCACCTGGATAAAACCCTGACAGAACCAACACCCTAGAACACAAACAGCACATCGCAGGCTCCACCTTGGATGGCGACCATCATCACCCCAGCCCCGGCTGCCAAAGCGCTGGGCAGCCCCTGGGGCCGCCCCGCAGCTCCCCTCGCTCCCCAGGACCCACACGGGGCCGGC
>JAOWBP010051899.1:0-14301 GCA_028571105.1 Tragopan temminckii | reverse complement strand
GTTTGCAAAGACAAGCAACGGCTCACCTCCCAGCATGGTGAGGCAGCTCTGCAGGCTGAGCCCCAAATACCTGGAATCTCCAGGACCGCCCCTCCAGCTGGGAAGACAAATGCACCCAAACACGTGCCAGCAAGCACACCCTGCTCCTGGCCAAGCTGTGCTTGATGCTATCTAGCCCAGATATCTAGCAGGCAAAATGCTCTGCCCTGGCTTGAAACCTGACATTCTGCCTGAAACAAATAAATTAGGAAACAGTGCCCCAAGCAGACTAGGATCTGGTGCCTCAGAGCGCTCATTATCTCAGGAGGAGAAGTCCCTGATCCTTGCTGGAGGCAAAAGTAATCGATGTGATCATCTGGCCTCTGTAAATGAATTAAAAGCAAGGCTGTGTGCTCAGGGATTGGAAGGAGCCAGAGTGCCTGATGTACCTCATGAGTGACTAAAACAAACTGGAGGTAACGTCACCTACAAATCAATTTTTTGCACAGTTAACTACTTATTTAGTCATTAATTAAAAAAAATATCTCTAATGTACAGAAACTCTAAATCACACAGCAAAGTGCTTGAATGTGTATGCTGCTCCCTCCAGGTGTCAGTGACACCGAGAGGAAAATCCAGCATTGGTGCTCCACCACACTCGAGGTAAGAGGGCAAAGAGAGGCGGGTGCATACACAGTGGGTAAGAAGAATGGTGCAGACAGAAAATGAACTATACAGTCATGATCAAAGAAACAGATTAAAAAAGGACAATGAGAGTTTCCTGCCCTAAAATACTACATTATTTATCGATACGACTAAACAGGGAGGAACGGGCAGTGCTCTGACAGAACTCCATCTGGCACAATTCCACATTGTCTTTGCGCAACACTGACATTATAAAACAGCCTTTTTCCAACACCCAAATTGCGAAACAGAGCTTTCCCACAGACCAGCACACTCCAGCTGCTACTCACAGGACCCAGGTTGGCTTCCTCGGCCTCGTAGATGTAGTGGTCAAGCGAGATGAAGTAATATCCAGGCTCCACTTGGTTGCACTGACGTCCGAACATGTGGGGCCGGCACTCACACTGGCCAGATTCACTTGAGCAGCTAAAATAGAAAAGCAGTGAATGTACAGCACGGCTTGGCTACAACAGGATGAGCTGGCTCATCTGCACTGACAGAACATCAGCCTGGTCCCAGGCACAGCCATGGTTCACTCCAGCTGTGCTCCTGGGTACAGGCAAGGAGTGAGCACAGGCCAGGACCATTTCCAACAGACAGCTTGCATGTGGTTTCCTCTGTTTAGATATTGAGAGGATTGAATGTTACAGATCCCTGGGGCCACACAGCGGTTCTGGGAGTGCTTTGCTTGCTTACAAAGCCAAACACAGCCAAAAGGCAAGTCTGTCCTTCAACTCCACGCTCGCAGGCCATGCATGCAGCTATCTGCTCATCTGGGCTTGGGCAGAGCAAGAACACGCACGACTCTGCATGCCTGGGATGCTGAGCTGCTCTGGTACTTGCAAAGCACTTCCCAAGAGGCTGCCCATAGGCAGCTCTGCTCAGGGCAGAACCACACACAGCTTATTCAGATTTGGATGGACACAAAGACATGGCACAGACTGAGACACTGCTGGAGGGATGGAGAAGGTCTGTACATTCCCTTGGTAACAAGACATTTTCTCTGTATAGCTTTATTTCAAAATGACCTTTTGTAGCTTCACTGCTCCCAGTGTCTGCTCTGCACTATGAAGAACTCAGGGGTAGTTTTATTTTTGATGGGGTCTGGTCATACTTTTTCATAGGAAGGTTTCTTGCTCCAATAAAAATGTCCCTTTCCTTACATTTCAATTTAATATAGAAACCTTTTCTAAAATCAAAACCTTCTGTGTTTCCATAGAAAATCTCCAAGCTTTTTAAAGCCCAGTCTGAAAGTAGTTTTTACCTGAAATCAGTTTTGAAACTACAGACATAGATACACTTCAACAGTGTTTGCTTTCAGATGCCAAAGTGCTCCAGAAGGGGAGCAAGAAAGTATCCCCTCTGGGGATGTTAACAGCTCCAGTGCCCAAGCTGCAATCTCTGCGCTTCGTATGGAAATGAGTTTGGGGCAAGGTGTGGTTGCCCAGGTGTTGCAGGCAGCAGAGGGGAAAAAGCCCAGGAGAGTGGCATCAATCCACTCCCTTGGGAAACTGCTGTGGTTTCAGACAAAAGCAAGCTATTTCAAAGCGTTTGTGGAGGGAAGGAAAGACAAAAGAGAGCACAGAAATATGTCACTGTAGAAAAGCCATGAATCCAATGTAGGGAAAGCTGCTCTGATGAGAGTACTGGTCTGGCTACCTGAAATCCCTGTGCTGACAGGTATTTAAGCCAGAACTTCCCATACTCTTACTAATAGATGCACCTCCAAAACCCAAGTTTCTCTCTGAACAACCACCACTTTCCCAATGGACATGTGCAGACCTACTTGCCCCATGCAGTGCTGCAGGAACTGCTGGCATGCTTCTCCAGCACTAATGGACAGACAGACAGACTGGCTAAAGGGCCAACGTGTGGACCAGACCAAGAGCCAGCTCAGTGCAGATGCCTCTACCACCCCCTGCAGCAATCAAGATCTGCCACTTTCCGCACACAGGAGCAGAAAGATGATCCCAAACACTGCCCTCTAGAAAATATGAAGGTGTTGTGATTGCAAATGGGGCAAACCTTGCTGGGGTGAATGATTACAGGAGAGGACTGGGGTTGGGACTCACTTGTTATGCAGTGCTCCTCCCTGGTCACAGTCACAGGGTCGACATCCATCCATGTCGTTGCTCAGGCCCCAGTGCTCAGGCTGCAGGGGAGATATCACTGATGTAACCACATCCACCTCACAACCACATTTTGCAGTGCACAGTGTGAGCCACTCTTGATTGGCCCCTTGAAAAGCCACAACCATCAACAAAACTCCTCCATCTGCTCTCCTCCATTCTTCCAAGTGGCCCAGGAGCTTGAGAAATAAAACCCTTTTCCACCAAGCTTTAAAAGTAACTTCCAAAGGACTCCATCTCCTTTACTTCACTCCTACTGCATCATTTAAACCAGTTTGGATGCAGGCTACCGACCCACAAACAGCTTTGGAACTGCAGCCCAGCTCACTGCACCCAAGCAGAGAGCAGCGTAAGGGCCAGAAGGGCTTTGTGCCGGGCTATGTCCGTGTAGGGCTGTTCCTCTATGACTTGCTCAGCGGAAAGAAAGACAGACAGCCTTGTTTAGCTTTTCCATAGTTTACTGTCAGATAAGAGAGCCTGTCAGTGTTTATACAAACATATCCCTTTATTTGACAGTGTGTTTCTGTAACACTCCAGCACACACAAACATTGTATGGAAATGTATGCGTAGCAATTAATCCCTGTCTAAGAAATGGCCAGTATAGAAAATCTTATCTTTTGCTTCTCAGTCCATTTTACCTTTCAGCCCAACAAGAGCTCAGGCAGAACTGCCCCAGACCCACATTATTGCAGAGCAACCACAATAGTTATCCTAACGTCTTACTTCTTGGACACACTGAAGTAACAGGAATTAATTTCCAGATGCTCTCACCTGCCTCAACTTACTCCCAGCACACAAATCCCTCCCTGTAATGTAGCTCCATGGCTCTCGACACCTTGAAGTACCCACCCAGCCCGCATGCCAGGCGCCTGCTTGCATCCCTCACACCAATGTCTCCTCATTATTCTTACAGTAATCTACTTACCAGGCACTGATTGCACTGCTTTCCTGTCACCAGGCGCTTACAATAGCAGTTTCCTGTCTCTGAATCACACGGATTCCCTCCAGGATGGGTACCCAGAGGATTACATGCACAAGCTGGATTGGGAAATACAAACAGGCAGGTCAAAACACAGGATTTCAGCTACAGTATCCAATTTAAATATTTATATTAAAGCTTCCCCTAATTTTCCAGGTCAGAGATTAATTGCACACTTTGCCTACCACCCATCCCAGTAAAACTCCTCTGGCTTAGAGACTTAGAAAAGAAATAGGATTCTGCTACTTTCACTGCATGTATTCCCCAGGACCAGCTGGGGAGATGGATTTTAGAAGAGAGTGGACTCCAAGCTACAGTAGATCTACAAGAATGTTTTTTTTCTTTAGCAAAACATGAAACAAGGGAAAAGAAAAACAACCCCACAAAACCACCCTCTCCCAGGGCTAGCAGCACCTCAAAGAGCTTTTGATCCCACACAAAGGAACATATGTTTTTACTCACACTGACAGCCCGCTGGGTCATCGGCACTCAGTCCATAGAAACCTTCTTTGCAGAGATCACAACGCTCCCCCTCGACAAATAATTTACAGCGGCACTGGCCAGCAATGAGGCCCGTAGAGAAGTCAGTGTAGCGATCGCATATGCCACCATTTTGGGAGCCAGCTGGGTCACAATTACAAGCTAAGAAGGAAGCATTGCACACATTTTGTTGACTGCTACAACAGAAAATGCCAAATCTCACTGAGTAATTTAAACTCAGCTGCTGCATAGAGTACGGTTACCACAAGGAGTAGAGATGACACAAGTTGAGCATGAAGCCACCAAATACATTTGCAGATTCTTGAAGAAAAAAAAACAAAACACAGCTAGGCTCACTCAACTCCTCCAAGCTAACCTCCAAGCTCCCCTCCAGGATCTCTGGGATGAAGGAAGGGGTGGGGAAGAGAGCAGTAGCTATGATAAACCCCAAATCTCCCCCAGCAAGCCCTGAGGACCATGACCCAGGCCCCACATCCATCCCAGCAGGCACAGGGCCATCCTTACGCTCGCAGACGTCAGGGTCCCGCAGGTCTCTTTCTGGGTGCTGGAAGTAGAAGGGCTTGCACTGCTCGCAGTTGCGCCCCACCGTGTTGTGCTGGCAGTCGTCACACACCCCCCCGCTGGTGTTCCCTGTCGCCATGTACACGGCCATGTCGAAGTGGCACTGTGCAGAGTGGCCATTGCAATTACACTCTGTGACAAAGATGAAAATCGACAGTAGCCTCAGAGGAGATGAGTCAACTGAAGAACACGCGGAACTTTACACACTGTCACAAATTCCACTAGTCACTCACACAACAATGCATAATGCTAAAAGCGAGCAACACCAGGCTTCAGATTTGCATTTGACTCACACTCACTTTTGCATGCGTTACTATTGCGGCCTTCGGCAGGTCGCCAAGGTAAGTCATGGTAGAAATCCAAACACTGCTCACAGTTCAAGCCCTTGGTATTATGCCTGCACATGCAGTGCCCGTGGACCTGTCATTAAAATAAAATATATATATACATAAAAAATTGGAGAAATAGTTGATTATTAGGGAGGGTGGAGAAGAAAAACATGCTCCTCTAATTCACTCAAAATACAACTAGTGGAAATACTTCTGGTCTTTGCACTATAATGCATACAATGCAGGTAAGTGAAAATGAAGGGCCTCAGAAGTGTGTCTTGCCTGCTTAGGTTAAGAACGTCCTCATAACAAATCTGTCCTTCCCTTACTGGAACTCATGCATGAATAAATGCTTTTAGGTACAAACAAGGAGAGCACAGTTCCACCTAAATAGTCACAAAAGCCTCTTAGAGCTAGTAATTAGCTGTTTATTAGCTGTTAATTAGATATTAACATGCATCAAGTTATATCAGCATGTCAGTTCTAGCCCACTGCTGCTATACCTTGCTTCTCAAAGGAAAAATAACCACATTTTGGATGGGTTTCATCCATCAGGCCAAGGCTTTGTCATCAACACACGAGCACTGAGCAGACAGTGTTGGTGTGACAGCCACTGCCTTTGGTGACGGGGACTACCAGCACCGGAGCCACAATTCTAAGGCAAAGGTCTGGTGTAGACCCTGACAGAGAACATGGAGCAATGGAGAATACCCACATCCTGCCAGCCCCTGAGGCAAGCACACAGCTTTCCCCTATGCCTCTGCATTTTCATCTAGTTAATAACTCACTCATTAACACGCCTGCTATTATTGCTCATTAGGCAAAAATCATGGGGAAACCCAGAACCAAGAATGGATGGGACACTCAGACAACGACACATAAGGCAGGCATCAGGATTTTCCTACAGAGCTTGCTGTTAATTAAACAGGGCTGCAACTATGCAAATTGCTTCTCAGCTGATAAGGACTGATACAAATGTAGATCTTGTTTGATTCATGAAAGTGTTTCTTTCTTTAAGGCCACTCTTTCCTTCAATTTTAATGCAACGATGTCAGCACACACATATCTCCTGCTCCTTACAGAAACACTCCCTTTCTACCTTCCTGCCTTTTAATTTCATCAGTTCTTTAACATAATTAGAAAATGAATGCTAAAACCATTTCATTGAATCTAAGCTCTCCATGCTTGATTAATGTCAGTAAGGATAGATAATAGCTTTGCTGTAAAAGAATGACTTCAATGGTTTTCTTGTTGGTAGGGGAAGAGTGGAGAGGAACTCAAATCTCTCCTATCACATTTTCACCTCACTGTTTCCATATTGCTTTAAAACAACAAAACAAAACAAAACCCACAGTCGGGAATAGCTATGTGGAGAAAAGCAGGAATATTCACCATTCCTTCCACTTCTTCGCTGAAGCCCTCCACCGGCGCACACTCACTGGCGTGGCCATAGCAGAAGCAGTTCCCACGCACCACCATGTCGTAAATGGCATAGTAGTACTTCTCCCTGATCTCCATCCTTGAATCCAAGAGGTTATCTCCCAGTGTGTGCAGCTTGGTGAACTTGACTCTTAGATTTGTGATCTTCAACAGATCTGCAGGGGACACCAGAAAAACATGTTTTGGAGTCATTTACCAGATACTGTACTGAATGGGAAGAAGCCAGCAGTGACTTCCCAAACATACTTCCTATGGGCAGATTAGATCAGGTTTAATTTCAGCTCTCACATGCTATGTATCACATCACTTCATATTCCCCACTTCTAAAAATTACAGTAACTTACCCCAGGCTGATACTGTGTAAGCTAGTTTAAGCTTAAATAAAAATAGTAGCTTGTTTTACTATAGGCACAGGCAAGAACAAGTATTAAAGGCACGTACACCAGTCCCCACCAGATGAGACACTGGTTCTCTAGACACTTTGGGGTTCCAAGTGTAAGATGTGGACAGCAGGAGAAAGGGAGGGGATCAATATTAAGCAACTGCTGACTTCGAGCTTTAAGAGTTATGAGTCTTTTGAATAAAAATCTAAGATGGAAATAAGACACAAATATATTCTTCTTTCTTATACATCCAACTTTCCCAGCAAATTTAATAAGCTGATGAAAGCAGCTTCTCTCTCCTTTAAAAATTTGGGTAAAAACATTCAACCAATATAACAACTAGCAGATGCTCTCCTACTTTAGATGTTTTCTTCTACTACAGTTAGCTTTACACAGAAGATATGGATTGAAACTAAGAAGGAAAATGAAATTAGAGGTCAACTTTAAGGCCAAGCACTGCCATTCCCTACTCAAGCCAAATGCCAAAAGAGGTTAGACTTTGACCACACTACAGCAACAGGTCTGTACACCTCTCTGCTTTCCTTGCTCACAGTGACTCTACACGCCTGCTATGGGCATTTTTGGTTTATGGCCATGCCTGTGTGGACCAGCTATGCAGATTTACTAAGGCCAGTCACTCAAAAGTCATCATTCAGATGTTCTAAATTCTAAAATATAAAAAACAACACCCTTGATTTTATCTCAAAATGCAAAATGATCCGAGTACATGTGTAGTTCTGATTCTTTGCTTTCTGAAAACTGTACAATTACAGGATAACACTCCAAGGCTTCTCTTGGTGATTGCGTATATTTTGCAGAGGGGGTTCCTTAAACGAAACTCTTTTGCTCAACCAATAAGGAAAGAACCAACTACAACAAAGTGGGTAAGGCTGACCACATGAGCTGATGACACCGACTGCTATTTCCCAGCAGATCACTGAGTCAGGAAAAGAAGTCATACCAGGAATGCATTCATATGACTTTAAAATTATTATGAGGGCTAATGTTTGACATTGATTGTGGATTGCTGCTTTTCAAAATAGTGAATAAGTACAGAAACACTTCCAAATGAGCCTAGAAGATAAGTGCATACATACTTTGAATCCTTGGACTGTATGGATCTTCAATTCTGAAAGCAGGATCTAAAACACGATATATGACCTGGAGAAAAACAGTACAACTGAAGGCTCAGGGAACCTGAATTTGTATGGAAGAAGTCTACGCAATAAGCATTTGAAAAAAAACCTCTGACCTCTCCCTCAGTTGAAGGCTCAATGTCGGAGTATCGGGAATCACAGATGATATCATCCACCTTCTTCATGGGTCCAGTTGAAATCCCAGGAAATGAGCTCTCACAGTCATATGCAAAATACCTATATACTTGCCACGTTTTTCCAAAGTCAGATGATCTTTCTATCAGCATTGCAGCAGGGCGGAATGTCTAGTAATGAGAAAACCAAAGGAGGTTGTATTTTGTTAACTATTACTCGCATTTACATTGAGCACTTCTAACTGTGAGAAACCAGCACATCTGGATTTTCATCT
Organism: Tragopan temminckii; assembly: GCA_028571105.1. Classification (NCBI taxonomy): domain Eukaryota; kingdom Metazoa; phylum Chordata; class Aves; order Galliformes; family Phasianidae; genus Tragopan; species Tragopan temminckii. The sequence goes on along the minus strand of JAOWBP010051899.1, from coordinate 5,770 downwards.
CTCCTCTCTCTGTAGAGAGTATTTGCCCTTTCACCCTTTACCGCTGATATCCTACTTTCTGTTCAGAGGCAGATCTTCAACATAAGGCACATCAAATCACAGATCATCTATCTTTAGAAAAGACTGCATTCAGTGATCAAGCAGTTAAGTGCCCAAACTTAAAGTTTCTCAGATTTCAAATCCTTTCTCAAAACTAGAGGTTAAAGCAGGGCTCCAGAGACAAAGGGATTTTTTCCACTGCTTGTGGAAAAAATCTTCTGCAGAGAAGACCTCATGGGCCTGTGATAATAATGTTTCAATCAACTGCATTTCAGAATGCAGGTATCAATACCCGACTTGCATCAAGAAGAGCCACAAGTCGCATCATTAACAGCACGGATTCAGAGAAAGCCATCAAGAAGCCAAGCACAAAAACATCTCAGTCATGGTTGGAAACAAATTTTTTTTCTGCTTCCTGGCTGAAAATATCACCCTCCTGACAAACTGGTATCTCACCCAACAGAAAATGAAGCCAACCAGAGATAATGTAGCTCAAGAGCCTTCCACACAAAGCCATCAAGTCACCACTAAATTTGTTTTTCCCCCTGATCTTCCTCCTGACCAAACACCCAGTGAGCCCAGCAGCACCAGCACCAGACCGGGGCTCCTCAGGGAACCCTCACTGCTGGGGACATGCAGTGGTGACCAGAGGGGACCACCTCAGCCACCACTTGTCAGAAAAACAAGCTGATTTCACAAGAAAAACTAACTGCCTCTCCTGGAAAGCTGATCCCTGCAGGAAAGGACCTGGATGAACAACAGGTTGGCCATGAGCCAGCAGTGTGCCCTTGCGGCCAAGAAGGCCAATGATTTCCTACGGTGTGTTAAAAACAGCACAGCAAGCAGGTCAAGGGAGGTGATCCTCCCCCTCTGCTCTGCCTTGCTGAGGCCACAGCTGGAGTGCTGTGCCCAGTTCTGGGCTACTCGGTGCAAGAAAGACAGGGATGTTCTAGAGAGAGTCCAGCAGAGGTAAATGAACAAGCTGCCTAGAGAGCCTGTGGATTCTCCTTCCTTGGAGACCATTAAAACCCATGCGGACACTTTTCTGTGTAACCTACCGTAGGGGACCCGCTATAGCAGGGAGGTCGGACTAGATTTCCTTCCAACCCCTACAATTCTGCATACATTATGAGATTTGTCTACATGTAGAGAGCAGGGATTTAGCCTTGCAGGAACTGCAGTCCCTAAACCGAGCTGAAGGCTGCTGCTAGCACTTGCCTGTGATTTAGGATGTACAGGACATAATCTGCCATTCCAAGACATCTGTCTGGCGAGAAACAAAGACACTCTGTGTACAGATGTTCCTTCTTCCTGAAGACCTTCTCATTTGCCAAATGAAAGCTGATAACATAGCCAATTTTTTTTAAAGAAGAATCCTCGCTACTAAATGATTTAGCTAATGATCTTCTATACACACAACCACCAGAGACAAATGACCTGGATTTTGTATGACTCCTGCAGCCCCACACACTTGATGTTTAAGCACAACACAAGCCACATAGTCACAGCTTAGTGACTTCAGGAGTTAATGGTTGACAGATCTGAAAATCAAGCCAACCAGCTCACGTGGAGCCCATGTCCCAAACAACAAAAGAGTGTGAAGGACTCTCCTGTTCCTGTCTTTAGGAGATGCATGGGGCTTCATGCAGAGCTCACACCACAGGTAAGGCTGCAGCATCCTTACCTTGAAGGTCATGATGAGATGAGTGAAATGAAACTCAGCCTCCAGGTTCAGCTGAATTGTCACATTCTCCAGACCTGCAAGAGCAGAGAAAAGGAACTGTGCAGCAAGCAAGGACACTTGCCAGCCTCTGCATCAATATTTCACCAAGGCTCTATGCTCTGGTGACACTCGGATTCTCTTCTTCACCACTTGGCTCTAACATCAAAAAGGGACATAGTGCATTAACGAGTTACAAGGAGACACTACGGACCTGCTGAAGACTGCATTACACATGGGATTACTGTGCATCACCCGCAAAAACAGCTGTACCCAAAGCATGAGCCTGCACTGCCTTTATTTCAGACCGTAATGTGGCTAACACCACCAGATGCGGGACAATGGTGGCGGTAGAACCCGGCCAACCCACAGCTCAGCGCTCAGAGGCTGGCAGGAGTGAGGACACCAAGCCCAGCGCCAGGCTGTCTGCACACACTGCAGCCACAGGGCGGCACGCCAGCTGTGAGTCTCTGCAGTCCCGACATCCAGCATCTCACCTCGTGGGGAGTGCTTCCCACCTTTTTGCACTCACTCTGGACTCTCCTGTCCATCTGGACACAGGAACTGTTTCTTTACAGTATCTTTTTTGAAATACTCCCAAACCAGCCACCCCAGCCCTCCTGTTCAATCACAAGGGCTTGGAAATGATGACAAGCAAAACGTTTTCCAAGTGGTGCAGTGTGACTACCTATGGTCAAGGACTCTGTACAGAAACAACAAGTTGCAAATATTATTTTGTCATGCAAAAGACCTATCAAAACAGTTGGGTACTACCTACACTGCAGTCAGAAATATTTTTAAAAATCAAGAAAGATTTACAGAGAGGAGGAAGGATAAAATAGAAAAAGAATAAACCAACAAAGTGCTTAAATTTTCAACCAGTTGTGACTTGACGTGCAGTGTACAGCAATGTACCCTTCTGCTGCATGCCTGAATGGGGGAAAACATTAATTGGACAGAAAGAATCATTTGTTTTTTGTTGTTGAAGGACATTTTCATGACCTTATGAGCTAAGAACTTTTCTGTGTGGGTGCTGCCAAGCCTGTTGCAAAAAACATGAATTATTTGGAATGCTAGAAGAGAACCAGTAGGGACGAGTGGCTTGGTAGTCTGATCTATATGGTTAAAATACAGTTAAAAAGGACTTAGGGAACAATTTTCTCTACCGAACAACAAAAATGTTACAAATATTACCATGTTATTTTAACAGAGTCAGATAGCTCCTGCCAGCGCATTTGCAGAAATCCCATCCTGTCCATCTGGCTTCAGGGCAGGATGAAAATCTAGATGCCTTGCTCTCTATAGGAAAGCATGCCGAAAGCAGAACCATAAAAGCCAGAAGGGCAGAGGAAGGGCAAAAAATAAAATAAAGGCCACCGAACTAACATGCAACTTGTTGAATTTTTTTTAGCTTGCTGGCTCATTTCTTGCATTAGTGTAAGCGTTTGGCACATGAGAGCAGGAACCCAGGCTCGTGGCAGCAGGACAGCAGCCGGCAGTCCTGGCAGCGCGGGGAAGCCTCGCAGTGAGCCCTTCCTTGGCAGCGCTGCCCAGGATCTGCACCGCTGGGAGGCTGCTCTCCTGCCCAGACACGAGACGGGCCTGGAGCCGCTCTGGGAAACTTCTCTTTTTAGGAAAGGATTCTCACAAACGGCGGGAGAGCTCTTTCCAACACTCCTGGAGGGCTCACGGGGTTTTGTTACGGATATGCAGCCGCTCCAGGACACACAAAAGCAGCGTTTTACTCAGCCCTCAGCTAACAGCGTGAGCCTTCCCTCAGCAGTAATTACCAGCCCCGAGCTAACAGCAAACACGGAGGTACTGCAGACAAAGGGAGAGCGCCTGAGACCCAGCTCCCAGCCACACCGCATACCATTTTCCGATTGCCACCAAAGCTTCAGACGATTTGGAGCGAATGTGGTGACCACGTTTTCAATGCGATGGCTGTCGGGATTGAGAGTGTCGTGGAAGGGGTCCTCAGAATCGCATATGAAACATTTTTTGTCCTCCTGAAACAACAAGATAACCAGCGTTACCGATTTTATCCACGGGCAATAGTTGTTTCCTGCAGATAAGAGTATTTTTCATTCATACTACATTCCATGCATTTTGCCTTTGGGAGGCATCGAAGGTGTGGTGCTTTGTTTCTCAATTAATTGATAAGCGTATTTACCTTTATAAATTGATGCAAAACGCCAAATGGAAAATATGCCAGGAATTCCATAAACTGTACTTTTATGGGTGGTATGCTTTCCATCTAAGCTGCAAGGCTCAGGAAATCCCTCCCTGCAGGCAGAAGAGCTCCCAACCAGAGGCAGCATCTCCAGAAATCCCTGAACTGAAACACGTGCACACAAAGCCATACGAGTGAAATAGCCCTGGTTCTTAGGAGCTCACTTGGGGACGTGAGTTCTCCACATTTGGAGTCATCTCCAGTGCATGCAGAGAGCCCACTGGCATTCAGCAACCAGTGTCCCCTCTCTGAATCCAACTTTTCAGGCTTCTACCAGCACCTCATTTCAGACTGCAATCCCAAGCTGCATCACAAACCCAGCTTGCACAGCCTACAAAAAAACTCAGTGGATGCCAAGTGTGGCGTATACCACTCGGGAAGCTGGACAAGCACTTCTCACCACACCATGGCACCAGGTCTGTGCCAAGCCAACTCTCCATCTCACCGACTTTATCCCCGTCCCTGAGCAGTTGCAAAGCCACACATCCCATAGCAACTGGCCTTGCTTGGCCCCACGGCACCGAGGGAATGCTCCCACACCCGCAGCCTGGTAGAGCTTAGAAGTAGGCATAGACACATTAGACAGACACTGGAGAGGGGGACTGTGGCATCAGTAACGCGGGCACATCTCAACTCCCGAAGTGGTGCTTCTGGACATAAATCGCATCTGGACATAAATCGCACCTCGGCACCTCAGCATTTCGGGGATGGCAAAAGCCAACAAAGCGCCTTTGTTACTTGGCTGTAGCAGGGTGCTGATGCCCTGGGACTCTGACCTCGGCGTCACCCCCAGCAGCGCGGCGAGACCCGGCGGGAGGAGGTTGGGTAACTGCGGGCACAGCAGGGAGCGGTGCTCCTTCAGAGTGGCAGAATCTGCCCCCATTGTGTCTGCAGCAGCCCTGCCCCGGGGCTATCTCCTTACTTTCCGTATAACCGAGCCGCCGATTATCGAAATTCCATTCCTATCCTCCATCTCCGCTGAACGCAGAGCTTTTAAGCTTAAGCAGCAACGGCCTTTGTGTTTCCCACAGATGGACCCGACAGCCCCACTCGCGTCCCGTCCGTCGCGGCCCATACAAACATAATTATGTTACGGGTGCAGCGGCCGAGCACTACAGACCACTTGCAATCAGGAAGCTGTCTAGACGGCTCCGTGCAAGGCTGAAAGAGAGGAAAAGCACTGACGGAACTCACGGCGGCCCGTTCCGTCTCACCGACTCGCCTCACGGCACGGGGCCGCCTCGCAACGGGGTTCCGACGGCGCGGGGCTCCCCGGTCCCGCTGCTCCCCCCGGGGCTCGGCACGGCTACGCTCACCTGGAGGTGGCTGACGATGCAGTAGGGCTCGGGCTGGCGGAGGCCGCACGTCGAGGAGGCGGAGAGGCGGGCGGCGCGGCCGATGAGGAGGTCGCCGGTGGCGGGGTAGCAGCTGCCCTCGGCGCAGCCGTAGCTGTACTCGGGCTCCTGAGCCGCCGCGACCCGGAGCGCTGCGGGAGAGAGGGGAGAGAGGGGGGCAGCGCCGTCAGGACGAGCCCAGCGCAGCCCCCCCCCGCGCCGGACCGGGGCTCCCCGTGCCCCGACGGCTGCGGGAGCGCGAATAGGAGAGGGAGCGGGGCCCGGCGAGAGCTACCGAGGCAGCAGCAGAGGTAGAGCGGGAGGCGGCCCATGGCGAGCGGCGGGACGGGACGGGTCTGGACGGGACGGGACCCCCGCTCCGGAAGCTCGGCGCCGCCGACAGCCTCAGAGCCGCCGCTGCACGCAGGCGCTGCTGCTCCACGC